>LKUV01000199.1:0-75822 GCA_001414455.1 Hymenoscyphus fructigenus | reverse complement strand
GGTCTCAACTCACTTGATGAGTTAGATGCTGCTGAAGAGTTGGAAAGGAAAGAAAAGGAGGAACAGGAGGCGAAAGACAGAAGAGAGGAAGAGGCTGCCAGGCTGGCGGCCCTCCCTACTCCCGACCTATCCGATCCCGCTCTTGACCTGGGTCTTGACCCAGCCTTCTTTGCGTCTTTTCCGGCTGACCACGAGATGTGGGCAACCCTGGGTTTCGGTGGTGGAACTCCTGAAGTTCCCCCTGGCACTGGTTGAGATTTCCCTTTGGTTCCTAAGTGTTCTCCGAATGTGGGTAATCCAACCATTTAATCAGGTACTTGACCTGTCCTCTGACAACCTTACAGTCAAGAATCCTCTCGACTTTGTATTCCGCGTTGGGGTTGACAGGTTGGATCTCTGTGAGTGGGGCTGGTGGTGCCCCTGGTAGTGCTGGTTCGAGCAGGGATACATGGAATACTGGATGGATATTCATAGTCTTTGGTAGCGCGAGTTCATAATTCAAAGGTCCTTTGACGCGTTTGATTTTGAACGGTCCGAGCTTTTTGTGGTCCAGTTTACTGCTTGGTCTTTTGGTGTTGATGTTTTTTCTGACCAAATAGACTTTATCCCCCCCTTTTAACGTTGGCTCCTGACTACGTTGTTTGTTGTAGTAGTGTGTGTTACGTTCTGCCACGAACTGAAGTTGCTCTGCAAGCTTCTTGTGTAATTCCCTGAGTTCATGGTCTTTCAGTCCTGCTTTGTCATTATTGACAGTACTCTGCAATGGGTCTCGATAAGCAACTAATTCATACCTATAGTTGGCGTAGAATGGTGTGACAAGCGTAGTTTCTGTTGTTGAACTATTATAGGCGAACTGTGCTAGCAGCAGAAGTTCGACCTAGTTGTCTTGTTTATAGTTCACATAACATCTTAAGTATGCTTTGATAACTTAATTCATTTGTTTAGTACCTCCATTTGTCTGAGGGTGGAAAGCTGTCGACAGCTTTCTTTTCGCACCCAGACGCTCTGTGAGGGCTGTTTAGAATTTCGAGGTGAAGAGTTTATCTCTGTCAGAGATTATCTCTTCCAGTAGACTATGTAGAGCGACTACTTCCTGTAGGAATGCGTAGGCTAAATGTTCTGCTGTACTTGCTTCTATATATGGTACGAGTACTATATACTTTGTGAGTTGTTCAACAATGACTAGGATTGAGTTGTACATGACTCCTGTCATTGGGTCCTTGGATTTTGGTAGCTTGACTATAAAATCCTATGATATAGATTTCCAAGGTATCTGTGGTATTAGAGTAGTGCTCATCTGTCCATAAGGTGTATAGCAGGAAGCCTTGTTCCTAGTACAGGTATCACACTCTGCTATTACTTCCTTGACTACTACTGATAGGCGATCAACATAGTAGTGTTGCTTGACTCGCCAGAGGGTTTGTCGAACTCCCTGGTGACTATGTGCTGGGGCTACATAGTACTCTTTGATAAATTCTTTAGCGTAGGATTTAGGGACACGTAACCTTCCGTCAGTGTACTGTTCTTTGTCATTTCGTCCTCGCTTGGCTAGAGCTAGCTGCTCTAATTCCTGGGCTTCCTAGATTTTCTTTGTCTAAGGGTTGTCAGTTTCTATTGCTACTATCTTGTGTATAGCTAGCGCTAGGTCTCCATTTTCCAGAGTCTTCAAGATCACAATCTTTTTGTACTCTTTATTCCCTTTGTAACCAGGTTGACAGCTTAAAGTGTCTGCTCGTGGATTATTAGTTCCTTTGACATAACGAATCAACATATCAAATCTGGCAAGGGTTTGTAACTACCTTGCAAGGTGTCTGTTGCTAAGTTCTTTTGTTGTTGTAAATGTTTTAAGGTTTTCATGATCAGGGAGGATTAATACCTAGTGCTTTGCACCCTGTAGGTAGATCCTCTAATGTTCTAAAGCCAAGACTATAGCGAGAAGCTCTTTCTCATAGATGCTATAGTTTTGCTAAGCTAAATCTAGTGTTTTAGAGAAGTATGCCACAGGCATAAGTTTCCCCTTGTCATTTAGTTGAAGATATATAGCAGCGACTACTGTATTAGAAGCATCTGTCTCTACAGTGCTTGGTTTGTCAGCGTCATAGTTCCTGAGGATTAGTTTCTCTGTGAATCTCTTTTTTATTGCTTGAAATACTACTTCAACAACCTTGTCCCACACAAAAGAAACATTCTTTTTTGTGAGGTTTGTTATAGGTTTTGAGATCCTAGCATAGTCTCTAATAAATTGTCGACAGAAGTTAGTGAATCCCTGGAAGGATTGGACGTCCTTGACGTTCTCTGGTGACTTCTATTCTAGAATTGCTCTAACTTTCTCAGGGTCCACCTCCATTTGTCTAGGAGTAATGGTGTACCCTAGAAAGATAGTACAAGTTACTCTGAACTTATATTTCGAAAGTTTAAGGCAAGAGTCCACTGTTGCAAGCTGTTACAGGACTTCCTTAACATACTTCTCATGGTCCTCTAACCTTTCCGAAAACATAAGGATATTGTCTAGGTAACAGATAACAGTTATTCCTAGAAGATCCTCAAGTATTTTATTGTTTTGTCTCTGACAAGTAGCAGGTGCGTTGGTTAGACTAAACAGTATTACTGTGTACTCATAGAGGCCCGATAGCAAGACAAAGGCTGTCTTCTATTCGTCCCCTTGCTTAATCTGTATTAAGCTAAAGGCATTTCGCTGGTTGAGTTTGGTGAATATCCTAGCCTTTCCTAACTTGTCCTACAAGTACTAGCCTTCTAGCAATAGATAAGCGTCCTTAACTGTTGCCTTGTTGACGTCTCTATAGTTAACACAAACTCTTTTATTCAAATCGTCCTTCTTAAATGCAATAAGCATATTAGAAGCAGCTAGTAAATCTGATTTTCAGATGTGTCCTTTCTGAATTCCTTCCTGCACATACTTCTCAAGAAGCTGTAAGTTCCTCTAATTGTGAGGTCAAAGCTTCTGCTTCTTAAGGTCATGACCCTCCTTTAATTTGATCTCATGATCCCACGGCTAATGTTTAGGGAGGGCTTGCATGTCCTCTGGGTTATTAAACAATTCCACAAATTCCTTATACTACACAGGTATTTCGTTATCAGCAGTCCAGCTAACCTGTGGAGGACCCTGGGCTAGGTGTCCTAGCACTTTGAAAGAGGTGGCGCTAACCTCCTTCTAGCCTTGCAGTCATAACTGTGTATAGTCACATTAACTAAAAGTAATGCTATATTTCTTCTAGTTAATGTCTAGATTATGTTCTCGAATCCAGGGCATACTAAGTATTGCCTCCTTGTTTCCCATCTCAACAACATTGAATTGTGTGTCTAAATAGTGTCTGTCGATAGTAGTCTTTATAGGGATAGTTCACTAGTCAATAACTCTGTTTTGATAAGTGACATTAGTTCTGTCAACAACACTTAAGACGTAGGGTAAAGTTTTCTTGACTAGGATGTTAAGCCTCTTGTAGGCTTTCAGGGATATGAAATTGCTTGTTGCTCTAGAATCAATTATAACCTGTAATTTCTTTCCCCTAATAGTTACAATTACATAAAATTAACTTTCTCCTGAAGTAGTGTATAGTTCTAGTCTAACATAGTAAATGTCAAACATATTATTTTCAGCATTGTTAAGCTAGGCCATAGCATTCTGAGCCCATGGAAAGAATATAACCTTTTCTTGATCTACGTATACTACTTTATATATCTGTTGATATTCTACACCTATCTAATAGTCTAGCAGTGTTCCTGTGAACTGCTTGTCTAATGTCCAGTCAGATGTCGGTTGTAGTCGGTGACGTACTCATTCTGTTGTAGAGGGGCCTAGGGTCTGAGCAGCCTAAAGTTCTCCTTCTACTAGGTAGTAGAATTCCTTAGGCAGTGTTGTCTCGTCATAGTTTATAGCGTAATCATATTCCTTCTCTTCCCTAGAGATGTGTCCAGAACCCTCGTGTCTAAAGTAGATATAACCTGCCTGATTATCATTGATAATATACTGTTAGAGAGGAATAGAATCATGTCCTATAGTGGCATGTAGGGACCAAAAGTCTAGCCTTTTGCCCTTTATGTCTACCCAACAATTCCCTCTCTTATAGGTCCTAATAAAGACCCATGTATCCCTAACCTGGGGTTCTCTACTCCAATCATTCTTGCTGGACGATTCCGATGACTTAGAGGACTCTTCCTCTAAAGTGCTGGCTGGTGATTCATAAGTGGCCTATAATAGTAACTCATGCTTGTTCTCTGAGCAAGTGTTGTAATATTGTTCAAGGATAGAATCATCCTCTTCTTTAACCTAAGTTTCATATCCACGTGCTTCTAATTCCTCATCAGAGAGCTCTTGTGTTTCCAGCAATGCTATCTCCCTTTAGAAGGTGGCATTGACTTGTTTTCCCTTGTTGGCTTACTTCTTCGAGCTACATTCGTTTGCTCTATAGCCTAACTAGCCACATGAGTAGTATAAATTCTGCTTGCGTCAGTGGTTTCGTTCTTTCTGGGAAAGTTTGCCTTTTTTCTCTTTGATCCTAGACTTGTGTGTTACATCAAGTTCCATTAGATCCCCTCAGTTGTGATTTTTCTTGGGATAGTGTTCCTTGAAGTAGCTATAGTTCCCTTTTCGTTCCAGGCGTTGCTTGTACATACAGTTGTCAATTTAAATTAAGCTGTCTACCAGCTTCTTTAAGTCGGTAGACAGGTTAGAGTGTAACAACTCATCTTTTACCACGTCCTTGAGACCTTAGTAGTATTAATCAATGAGAGCACTGTTGTTCCATCCTACTCTCGCTGAGTATTGTTGAAATTCCAATGTATATTTCGCAGTAGACCCTGTCTAGGTAAGGCGTTGGAGCCTATTAACTACTTTCTTCTTGATGTCAATATCTCTGAACACTCTCTGTAGTCCTACTTTGAATCCTTTTACATTGAAAAATAATCCCTGAGTCACAAGACTCATTTTCACAGTTAGTAAACCATCTATATGTTGTCCCTCCTAATATTCCTTAATGTGTGGCTCAATCCACTTGTAGGCGTCTCCCACAAGTCAAGTCACTATCCAACAGACTTGGTTGGATTCGTTTAGAAACTTGTCCCCGTGGAACCCTAGGTACATAGAAGATTTTATGAGAAATTCTCCAAGTGTCGCTGGGTTTCTATCGTATTTGTCAGGCATAGGGACCTTGATGTCCTCTCTGAGAGTGACATTTGGTCCCTCCATCGCCAGTGTTAGAGGTAGTATAGGCGCTAGAGTGCGGTCTCTTTCGCGGCCAGAGGAGGACGACATAATCACGGTCTTACTTCTAAGCAGGTGCTCAAAGTGTAACGAAACTACCTAATAGGTCTAAACAAACGTGACTAGTCTCGAAGGTTAGTATGCAGTAAGAGGTAAGAGCACGCGAAGTGTTCACTTAGAAGTGAACTCGTTACTTGTATCAAAAGAGTCGGAAGTAATAACTTAATAACTAAGATGATAAACTAATGTTAAGTTGGGAAGGTCCTCAGTACTGTAGGTCATGGAGAATTGATTGATTTGTGTAGGGAGTTATCTAAGGTCTATATATAAGGAGTGAATGATTATTACATCATAATGAATAAATGATATAATAACGGTATAATAATGATATAATGATAATATAATGATATAGTGAGTTTAGCACAACACTAGTGATCATACAGCTGATCACATAGCAGATAAAACTAGCGATGAAGTAGTAAATCAAACAGTAGTTCATTATGAGAATAAACAATGAGAAAAAACAGGTGATGTCATAAATCCAGCACAACACACCCCCCCAGGGGATAGCATATTACTGAACGCTGTCACCTAGTCTGAGAATCAAATGACTAATATCTTTAAGGTGTAGTTGTTGTACGAATAGAGCATGCTTTTGAGGTAGTAGCTCTTTTGTAAAGCTGTCAGCTACTATACTAGTAGTAGGAACCCAGTGGATGTTGACACGCTTCTCTTGAACTTCTTGCCTAAGCCAGCTCTGGATGATGTTGATATGCTTGAGCTTAGTATCAAGCTTTGGTGTGTCTCTTTGCAAGAGGCGAATGGTTTGTTGATTGTTGTAGTAGATGTTCAGAGAATCCTGAATGTGTAGTTCAATATAATTAAATAGACAAATCTACTATAAGAACTCCTTTGCGGTGGAAATCAGGGCTCCAAACTCTGACTCTGTGCTTGACGTAGTTACATGGCGTTGTTTAGTTGACTTGTAATGTATTAGACCTTCATATAGCTGAAAGCAGTATCTAATTGAGCTTTTTCGAGTATTGATATCGTCAGCGAATGTAGTGTCGCTCCAGGAGAGAAAAGAATCTGAGCCTTGAAAGTTGCTATCAAATTCAATTGCCAAATAACATGTTCCTACTAAGTAGTGTAGTAGGTGGTCAACAGCGTAGAGATGCTGAGGCAATGGATTAGTCAGGTATTCAGAGAGTCTTGAAACTGCTCTACAAATGTCTGGTCTAGTATAGCAAGAAGCAAAGTTTACGCTTCCCACTTTTTGTTGATATCCAGTTATTTGAGAAGGTGAAGCTACGCCCTCCCAGGACACTAGTTTTGTTGTAGGAAGTAGCGTTTGTGGTACTCGGGTAATAACAATGTTAAATCAGTTTGCAAGACTTTGAATATAGTTGTCCTGAATTAACTAGAGCTTTCAATGTAGTCGATCTCAGATGATTCGTACACCTAGGAAGTGTGTAGCTTCGCCTAGTTGTTGTATTTGGTATCTGGAAAGCAGCTGTTTCTTGAATTCGTTGACTTTTAACTGACTTTCCTTAGAATAAGCAATTATAATGTCGTCCACATATAGAATTAGAGTAAGCCAACTATTTGAAAAGAGACAGTAGACTCCAGGAACAGGGAGAAGGTTGAATTCAGCAAGGGTTTTAACAATGTCGTCGTACTAAAGGCGTGCTGATTCTTTGAGACTATATAAAGCCATGATCACTTCCCATTCCTATCCACTTTTTTCATATCCCTCAGGACACTTACACCTGATTAGTTGTTTTAGTCTAGCATTTACATATACGTTGATTACGTTGTATGATCACGTTTCCAAGTCATATGCTGCAATAATTGCTGTTGTAGCACGAAATGTTTATACAGCTAAAGTAGCAGTGTAGGTCTCCTGATCTGTTCATTGAAGGTCTCCCCTTGTACAAATGCAAGCTTTGAACTTGAGGATGTACTTATTTTCGTTGAATTTATATGTCCAGACCTACATTAGAGGAAGAGAGTTGTTGTTGTCGAGTTGTAGAATAAGCTTAAACGTGCCTTTTGATTTTAGGGTATTAATTTCCTGGTTACATGCTTTTTTTTAGTCATCTTTAAAAGAATGTTGTAGCATCTCTCTGTATGTCTTTGGAGGTGGCGGCATTTGATCTCGATGTAGGCGAGTTATTAGTTTACTTTTTAGTGTAGTAGAGAATGTAGAATAATAAGAGCTGTATTAAGAAATCATTGCTATACGTGAAGTACGTGATCTACTTCTTAAAATATTTCCTGGATTTAATCCAGTATATATTTCATTGTATCAAGAAGTATAGTTGCCAGGGTTACTAGGTAGGTTAATTTCTTCGTCTACGTCACTATCTGATAGGTCAGATAATTCAGATAGTTTAGAACTTTGAAGTATTGTAGGTGATGCTGGTAGACTAATATTGCTTAGAGTTGGACTAGCTGCTTCAGGCGTAGTTTGAGGTAAAGGGAGTTGAATTAGTGTAGTTGCTTCTTTTGCGCTAGTTTCTTTTTGGAGTGGCTTAGTGGCTGTTGCAGTGTCCTGATTACTTGGTTCAACAATAGTCACTTCAAGCATAGTTACTTCTTTGATATTTCTATACCTACTACTTTGTAGTGAAGTAGCTGGTATTTTAAGTCTTTCAACTAAGTTGTCTATTGTTTCTCGGAGTATGTCTTGTAATTCAGTATTACTAGGGTCATAAAAAGATGTTTTGTCAAATGTAACATCTCTAGTGAGAATAACCTTGTTCTTTGAGGGTATCTAGACTTTGAAAATGTTTGTTGATTCATAGCCTACAAAGTAGCCTACTTGAGCTCGAGGGTTGAGTTTCATCTTCTTTGGAATGTGTTTTTCAAGTACATAAGCCTTACAAAGAAATAGACTCAGGTGGGCATAGCAGGGTTTGCGTTTAAAGACATATTCCTATAGAGTTTTCCAGCCAAGCTTCTCAAGAGGTGTACAGTTGAGTATTTAGGCTGTGTAATCACAAGCTAAGCTCCAAATGTTGTGTGGACCACCTCCATGGACTCTAATACACCTTACTTTTGTTGTAATAGACCGTCTAGCTCGCTCTGAATCCCTGTTTTGCGCCTGAGTGTCAGGGGCTAAGCGTTCAACTCTTATGCCTTCTTTTTTAAGGTATTCATCAAACTCTGTAGCTAGAGTTTTCTCGCCATCTGTATAAATAACTCTTACAATAAAGCCAAGCTGTACTCTAATCATTTTAACAACGTCTTGTACTATTTGAGTACTCTCAGTCTTGCTCTTGTAGCAAACTACAATGTGAAAGCCAGAAAGCAAGCAGTGGAAATAGCTTAATTAGTTCATGCCGTTGTACAACCTCTCGAAAGAGATTATGTCATAGGATAGGTGATCAAACAGGCCTATTAGGTTAAACTCACGTTCTGTACAACGTGAAGTGATCTACGTAGCTTTAGAAACACTACATGTCTCACATTGTATTGTTGTAGGACATAGCACAGACAAATCAACTGTAATATCAGCTCCTGCAGCTTTGACTTTTGAGACTGCTTTTGTGCCAGCGTGGCCTAGTAATATATGAAGGTCTCGTTCAGTAACTGTTAAGTGACAAGGTTCTGTTGATTTTTGAAATCCTTTTATAGTAAGTGACGTGTGTTGTTTATACTGAGAATTAGTAGTAAACACCCACTTATTGTCATACAAGGTAAGGTAGCAAAAAATGCTTCTGTCCTAACGTTCCATTTGACTTGGAGTCCTTGAATTCTAGTAGACTTCTTTTACTTGAAGAATGTCAAGTGACACTAAGTTTGTCATAAATCCAGGAGCAAGAGCAACATTCGTAAGGTTGATAAATTGTTTTCCTATAGGAGTGTCAATCTAGATTTTGGCAGTGTCAAAAGCTTCAATGTTGTAGCATTCTTTTCCAGCTAACAACTTGTCGTTAGGACCAGCATCTCTAGTTTTTACCCAAGAATTACGTGTAGGTTTATTACAAACATAGATATCAGAACCTCTGTCAAGGATCCAGCAGTTATATAGTGAATTATCCCTGTTCTGATCTGCTGAGGTACTGAAACTGGACTTATATGATGTTACGAAGTCTCTGTGGGGTTTTCTACTTGAATTAACAGCTTCCTTTGAAATAGGTACGTCAGAATTGTATTTGAATTTCTTCTTTAAGTACTCCTTTGTTTTTGTTCTTGTTGGTTTATTAAGAAACTAGTTAAATTTAACAAAGATATTGTATTTTCCAGTCCAGGCTTGTATCCTTATATTTTTATTAATATAAGGGCATTCACGAAACTAGTGTTTTCCTTCTCCACAGCAGCATTTGTACGAGCAGGTCTCTGGTGGTGTAAGAGCTTTTCTTTTAAAGAATTGCTGCTGCTAGTGTTTTTGCTGTTCTGTGGTTGAAAATGAAGCATGGGCAGATTTGAGTCCCTTAATAGAGTCTTGTTTTCAGACGTGGTTGCGGAATCGCTCAATTAAGTCATACAATCCAGGTATTTTGACGCTGTCTAATTCTTTCTGTTCAATGTTGACTTCAAGTGCTGTAGCATATAAATCATTGAAAGCACAGATTGCTTGGATAAAGTCCTTTTGAGCTCTGTCGCCGCTCACTTCTGGAAGATCAAGAGCCCTAGCTTCAGCGTATACAGCTTCCCATTGGGATAGTATGTCTTCAGGTTTCTGGTTCTTGTTCCATTGCTTGAGCTTAGCATAGTCTCGAACAACTTCATTCTCTCTAGCTTGATCAGTTAGCGCAAGCCTCTTCTTCAAAGCTCTTAGAATTTCATAGGTAGATAAAAGGTTCTTAATTAGAACAATGTGTTTGATGTGAATAGTGCCTTCAATATGCTTACAGACTTCGTGAATCAGGGCATCCCTCTTATCGAGTTCCTTGATTTTGCTGTCATATCGTAAGATATCAAAGCATAGGTCTGCTCTCTCATCTGCTAATAGCTTAGATCGATGAGTAGCATTTGGGTTAATACTCTGTATCGTCGGCTCTTCTAGACAAATAGGTATTATTGGTTGGGCAGGAAGTGTTGGATCCAGAAGATCCCAAACACTAATTCCATTGCTAGTAGCGATGGATTTGACGCCAAATATCTACGGATCCCAGTCCTTAGGGTTCAAGAGGGTAATAGTTTTGGACGTCGACATAGTTGAGGCCTCAAGATAAGAGATCAAGAGGGTTCTTTGTCTAGAATAACTACTCCTTGAGCTGAGGCAAGTCAAATTTAAACAAAGTGTGTAGAGAAGAGAAATTAATTAATTGAAGGTAAAAGTGTCAAATTTTGCAGTCAAAAAGTGGCTACCAGGCTTATAACTGTTAAGTTAGGAAGGTCCTCAGTACTGTAGGTCATGGAGAATTGATTGATTTGTGTAGGGAGTTATCTAAGGTCTATATATAAGGAGTAAATGATTATTACATCATAATGAATGAATGATATAATGACAGTATAATAATGATATAATGATGATATAATAATATAGTGAGTTTAGCACAACACTAGTGATCATACAGCTGATCACATAGCAGATAAAACTAGCGATGAAGTGGTAAATCAAACAGTAGTTCATTATGAGAATAAACAATGAGAAAAAACAGGTGATGTCATAAATCCAGCACAACAACTAAGTTGAGCACAAAGCTCCTATCTAATGGCAGACGTGCTAGTTATATATAGAACCTTCATTTCTAAAATGTCGACAATGTCGCCTCGCGACTTTGTCGAATGTCGAATTGTCGACCAGGCAAGAAGTCAACCTGCATTATGTCACGTGATAGTGACTAAAGGAAATCCTTGGATCGGCTAGCTACTCTAGCCAATCCTCCTAACCTATAACTACTCAATAGTACCTTGTCCTGTCAGAACGCCGTCTGGACTTACTCATCACGTGCTGACACGTGATTCGTGACAGGTTGGAGTCTATAACCTTATATCAAGCTTTGAAAGAACTACATCTAGATTAAAAAGCACTAATCCAGCTCTGCGGAATCTAGCTTGACTATTCTGGAGTGTAATAGAGGCTTGATATATAGCTTTAAAGGCAAGGAAGAACTCAACCTTCGTGATATAGTTAATATAAGCTTTGATAAATGTCTCAATCTAGAAACCATACCCTCGTTTTAGTACACTAAAACAACTAACATTAAGTAGCTAGGTTAAATGAGAAGAGTGAGGAGGTAGACAAAGAGTAATAATGTTGTGTGCTGTACAATACCCCTGAAATTCAGTGAACTCATACCTATCAAGGACAAGCATTTAATACAGCCTCTTTGCGTGGGCAGAAGTATGTTTATCAAAGTACTTTACGAACCTGAAATCATAGGTCTGTGCTCTACAGGGTGTTTTGGCGACTTTTGCGATTTTGCTGATTTTTAGCCCCTCAACTAACACCCTCGATAAGTATGCCCCTCACTACTCCCTCTCTAGACAATTAGCATCATAAGAAGGGGTACGAGATAGCTACGAAGCACAAGGAGGCTATGTGCTAATTACACTAGTTCGGAACGGTCTTAATTTGCCTCTTACAGAATCAGTACAAAGACTTCTCTGGAAAACCTTTTAGAGAGATAACAATATACAAAATCCTAGGTTATACAGGCCCCGGACAAGCTCGCGCAAGACAAACAAGCTCTACATTCCTTCTTTCAGATAAAGAGGTAGACAAGTTTATCTTACATTGTTTACAAAGCTAGGAGAATTAGACTATAAACTAGTAGAAGTTAAGGAAGGAATTAAGGCTTAGGTATTCAGTTCAGATACTACGACGTAGAATACACCAAAGAGGCTACTATTGTTACATAGCCTGCCAAAAGCCTTATTTGACTCTTGTATAAGTAACAGCCTAGCTTCTTGTTAGAGGTAAACAGTACCTACAGGGTAGGCTACAGGGTAGGCTACAGAGTAGGTACAGGGTAGGTGATAGGTAAAGTAATTAGATCGGAGCAGGGTAGGTCACGTGGCTATTAGGTCACGTTTCTATGGAATCAGATAAGTATAAGATAAAGACTTAAAATTAACTTATTTTCTAACTATAAGGACAGCAAGAGGCTATATATACTCCTTGGAGAGATTCTAGGAGTTTCTATAGCTTACAAATAGAGTAATAGCTAGAAGATTCGAAAGAAATATTATAATTACATGTTAAGCTAACTGAACCCTCTAGAACATTCTAGTATAGAGTAAGGTTTAAACCTAAAGCCTATTAGTAAGTAAGGTAATTATTACCTAATACTAACAAGTTGTTGATTAGTTCATTAAGTGAGTTTAGTAGGTTATTCCTTGCTAACTTATTCTTAACGTTGTCTTTTAATTCTCTATAGAATTGTTTCTAGAGTACTTTATTGTTCTAGTTTAGTTGTACTATATACTACTAGAAGTGTAAAGTATACTGTGAGGTGGATGGTAGGCAATAAGTCAATTTGAATCTTTTCAATTCAGTACAGAACTAATCTCTGCTCCTCCTTAGAGGTGCAGGAGAAGTCTCGCTTTATAGAAGCTCCTAAGCCCTAATATTACGTCAACTCTGTTAACTCCGTAAACTCTATCCACTAGAACTGCTTAATTCCTGATTGATTTATAATAGCAGATGAAGACTTCCTTAGATCAGACGAAAGGTCACATGACTAATACAGCCTCCACATATCACAACTATCTCCCCTTCCAAGCATCTTGTCCTCAAGATCAATTTTGCCTGTTTTTCGTAAAAGGTTGTAAAGGCGTAATTCAGTGGGTATTGCAGAAGAGCATGTAAGTAAACAACATTATTGCTGTTTGCTGTAGCAAACAAAATTGCTCTACAACTATTGGCGGGCGATTTGTTAATTTCGCGAAGGTACAGACAACATTTACAATCAAGAGAGTTGATTAGACCCTTTTCTGTTGTAGAGTTATATTAAGGCAATGTTTAGTGTCCTTGCATATATAATATCAGGATGTTCTGAACAGTGTTGTTACAAGGGAATAAATTGTATGAAAACCTTATATAGATAGTTCTAAGGCATCAAAGAGGAGCTAGAGGTCGATGGGAAACTGTAGCACTCTACATGTAAAATGCAGGAAGATCACAGTATCTTTCAGGATATATATAGAGACCTGTCCTTCTCTTTTGCAAGACCTTTTCTTTTCTATACCCCAAAATTCCTTATTATGTCTTATTCTGTTTACAACACTTCTAAGCATAAAGCTGATCTCGCTGAGTCCTTTCTCGTTGTTGGTCAGTGTTTGAAATGCTTCAAGCACCTCCTTATTAATTCCTTTGTCTTGTGTACAGTTGCTCCAGGGAAAAAGAATTATGACCGATGTATCAAAGGCTCTAAATCGTGTGAGCTAGTAAGCTTCTTTACTTTTAGAATTTCATGAGTAATCATCTAATATTCTAGATTCCACAATCACTTTTAGAGGTATGCTAGGCCTAGGAAGATACTGTTAATATCTTCAAGAAATATCTTGAAGATCATCTAAATTAATACTATGTTTAAGATGAGGATAATATATCTCCTTGTAGTGATTGGAATTTCAATAAGTAGAAGGATACTTAGAGGCTCTGGAACTCTTCTAACTACATCAAAGAGTTAGATGTAGAGGAAGCCTGGGATGAGGTTCTAGAGGTGTGTTGCTTTTGTATAATTAGAGGGTCCTTGCTAATAACAAGAAAGGAGTACAAAGACGTCTACACTAAAGGTGTTAGACTCATTGCTAATATCTCTACAGAGATAAGTAGGCAGTTAACTAGTAGTACTTCAGCTGTAGACAATGTAATACTTATTGTAGTTCGTAAATTAACTACAGAAGTTCGAGCCTGTCAAGAGGTCTTCATAGTAGTAGTAAGTTCTCAGAAGTTCTAGAATTCCACGCTAACTAGTTATAGCATAATGTTGTTCCCAATGAGGATGAGTGGATCTCGTCGGAAGTGTTGTAGTTCTTTATAAAAGCTTGACAGTCTTAGAAGTTAGCATTTTTGCTTTTTGAAGATGTAGAGTTGTGAGTCAGAGAGAGAGTATGTAACTGTAGTAAAGCTACATAAATGAACTGTTTTTTTATGTCTTGTTTTCCTTGTGAACTTTAGTATTTTGATTCTTAGTATTCTGTGAGATGGTTAGCGGGGCGCAGGTTCCGGGGGGTCTGCCCGGGTGAGTTTAGCGGTGCTTGTTCTGGCAACGCGCGGGCCCGTGCGTCGCCACTTCCGGTAAGGCGCACTCGCTTCGCTCCGACGCTGCTTTTTGACATCGCCCATAACAACCCTCTCTCTTCCCTTCCACTTCAGTCGCAACTCTCTCACCTGCTATCTTCACCCTCTATTATGGTCCTGTCCTTCCCGCCTTCCATGCTCGGCGCCCAGTCTACCTCATTTCGATGTTGGTCTTATCTCCCTCCCTGCCTTTCCTATAGAAGCTAACTTATGCTATAGTGGATAGATACTTGTCGCGAACGATGTTCGGTTCATTCCATCTAGCTTCAAGAGAACGAATTCGAGCGCCGACTTAGTAAGGGAGTAGAAATTTCGAGCCTTTATTTGATAGCTCTCAAACGCTCCGCTTCTAGAATTTGTCTTCTCGCTAGATCTTTCGACCTACAATACATGTCGTCGTCTTCTTTCGATTCTCCGATTCTCAATCTGTTGCTTTCCTTGTTGCTTCTCTCTATACAGTGATACTCATGGTTGTGTGGGCCTGAATGCCAGAGATCCTGGCTACCCCACTATTGTAGAAGCAACGACGCATGCCTAATTTCGGAGTCACCTCCCTACGCAAGCCTCAACAGGATATGGACCTTCCCCTACATGTCCAATAGCGGAAAGGCCTCGCAGTCTCGAGAGCGGATACTAGACATTCCGACTGCAGAAAGT
The DNA here is from genome assembly GCA_001414455.1 of Hymenoscyphus fructigenus. Lineage (NCBI taxonomy): Eukaryota > Fungi > Ascomycota > Leotiomycetes > Helotiales > Helotiaceae > Hymenoscyphus > Hymenoscyphus fructigenus. The sequence continues at coordinate 60,742 of LKUV01000199.1, read as the reverse complement.
GGAGAAGCTGAACTTTTCTGCTCTCCTTATTCTAGGAAATGGCCAGTTAGAAAAATGCCTCCTCGCCAGCGCTACCACTTTCCCTGCTCGCTTGGTCGTTCTAGTCTCTTCCTGTGCTATCAACTCCTCTCCAAGGCCCACTAGGAATGGTCCTCCATCGGCCTCGCCGCAGCTAACCATTATAGCACAGCCTGTTTGAAGCCCGTATTCTCGATCTACCCCTATAGATTCGATTCTCTTGATTATCACGAGGGCGATCATTCCTCTAGGTCGTGTCGTATTGGCTAAGATACGGACATGAGCCCTTGCTTCGCTCCTCGCTGTTGTGCTCTTACGATCCTCACACTAAAGTGTTCTCGGTGCTTGCGACAGTGGAAGCCTGTCATTGAAATTACCTGGCCAATTGAAGAAATGCTGCACAATGACAAAGTTAGCTTCTGCCTTGCTTTGCTGAGAATTTTACAACAGAAGCGGCCTGCCTCAGAGTGAGAGGATGGTGCTTGCGTCTCCAGTAGGCTACATCCGCCTCAGATGTGAAGGATCTTATGTGCAGAGCAGTAGAAGCGGGATTGCCGCTCGTTATCTCGGCGTGATTTTGAGCAGAATGGCGTATGAGAATAGCTAGATCTAGCTTTGCACCTCACTTTCCTAGCCATTTTTCTTCACCTGTTTTAGCGTTGAATCTCCACCGCAGGCAATGACTTGCCTTGTTCCAATGCCGTGTTACAAAGTTGAAAGCAGACTTGAGGCAAGAGCAGTCAATTAGAGGAAAAATTGTAATGAGGGATTATGGCGGGACGAATCTCTGCGATGGGCACACAGATGGGAGCATGGAGCTGCTTCACTTAGAGATATTCATGCATCTCGGCACGTTCGAAAGGCGCAGTGGCACAGGTGTGATACCTATATAAACCTAGGTGTTTCCGCCTTAAAAATTCTCCTCAGATTCCTCACCATAACCTGACTGCAGAGCACAGTTGAACATTCGGCCCTCTGCCTACCATGGATGATATTATCTTTTACCAGCCCTCCTCAGCCTCAAGCAGCTATCTTCCTCGTTTGCCGGCTATACACGCGGCTTCAACTATACCTAGTGTATCACTTGCTCCTATTGCTGTTCACTAAACTGCCTCACAGCTCCATTCACAGAACGAGATACGGAATAATTGTATCAAAGGTCGAGATTTGAGCGATTATTCCCACAGAAGATACCCCTCAGGTCAGGGTCACAGAAGTAATGCTGTTCAAAAGGAAGGTATGTGTCGAGATTTCTATTATAATAATTGTGTCTAACATCGCGGAGGGAACTTAGCAGCAACACGATACCCCTCGAATAGCGACGACAATAACGCCCTACCTGCTATAGCCGAGCTCCTGTCAGGCATAAGGCCGAGCAACGTCTCGGCAAGCGAGAACTCGAACAGCGACAACGACCACAACAGCAGCTTTCCTAACATAGATGAACTCCTGGCAGGCGTACGGCAGAAGAGTGTCTCAATAAGCGCGAAACTGGACTCCAGTAGTACAGCTGAAAACAGCGAGGATGGAACTCGAGTTAGTAGCCTTGTTAACTCTGGCTGCTTCACAAAGGGAAGCACTCAAGGTAAGCACACTAAGTTTGTTACTCTAGCTGGACTTCTTACTTATACAATCCTAGATCTGATTGTACTTAGTGACAACGAATCTACAGATGTTGAGTCTAAAGCCAACTACACTGATCCTAACGTTGACCTCACAGCTAACAGCTATCGCGATTTCTCACACGTTGCAGACAGCGAGCTAGCGAACGGTGATAGCTTTAGCTCAAGAGCAGCAGTCACGTCTCATTGTCTTGTCGCCGACCACTAAGACGACAATGACAAAGACAAAAATTGCGGCAGAGTCAACAACACCCAGCTTCGGCTATCTGCTGACTGAAAAATGCCAGCCTCCCCTAGCTACAGGTCCATTGTATACCAAGCCAGCATACCGATGTATACAGACAACATGCAAGGAAGCACGAATCTCGACATTACCAAGGAGCTGGAGAGCGTGGGCTCTTATGTCTGTTGAAGGAAGCGACGAGGACGGTGACAGCACTTGCTCTACAAACGGGCGAGAGCTATCTGCTGTTTCGAATACAGTCTCTGATAGCAACATTCCTAAGCAGTTCCTGCAGCTGGACTTAGCAGCGGCCTCTCCCCAGGAGTCAGACTTGAAGAACGATCATCTGCCAAAGCGTCGTCGCCGGGGTGTCACCGAAAACGTCCGCCGCAAAAGTCCTCGCACAACAGCTCCTATCATATTAGCTAGTACTGCTCCTGCCGCACTTAGATCTAGCGCTAAATCCCAGTCACGCGCTCAAATCACAACCCTAGACCGTGAAACGGTTGACGATGGACGCACCAATGATTCTGACGACAGAGATTATAACAATAAGAGTGTTGCTACTACCTCTCAGAGAGGCTCCAGACCACGGAAACGTGTCAGGCAAACGAAGGACGCAGGGGACTGTATTACGGCAGCCTATCCTACTCATTCCCCTGACGGCTTGTGCCAAGCTGCAGAAGTAACCTCGTCTAGAAGTATACAGGAGAGCGAAGAGATTCCTATCCATGGATACTTTGCACTGAAGATAGTTGAGTCAAAAGTTCTATACTGTCTCCAATTTTCTCAAGAATTATCACTACTTTCTCAAAGCCAAGATAGTCCCACCAACCTCGAAGAAACCCAACCAGCTGCTTCAATCGCAGACCCTAATCAGGAATAGGCAATCAACAAAATCACTGGACAGAAAATGGTTCGCGGTAAGAGGCAATTTCGAGTAGAGTGGAAAGAGACGTGGATGCCTGAATCTGAACTAGCTGGAGCTAAGGGACTGGTAGATACCTTTATAGCGAAAGCTGGGACTGGGACCGGAAGCAGGAAGCGGCCTCAGAAGGGAGGTCGGCTGGCTACTAGACTGCCTGATGCTCGGGACAAAGAGCCAAAGAAACAACGTGGTCGATCTCAGAAGCAGACGTGAATTGGCAAGGATGTCTAGGCTATAGGAGACCTTGCTAATTGCATTGAGACCTTGTAAAGGAAGTGTCTAGTTGTAATAAATCTATATATATTTGATATTAAACCAACGTATACTTCCCCCCCCCCCCTCTTTGTGTCTTGGGATTTTTCCTCCTCTGATATTGTTTACCTATGTCACAGGCTCAAGTGCAAGGACGTGGATAATTGCAACTTAGTTAAATTGATTGATTATAAGGAGAGAAGTCACTCTTAATGAGATCTCTCTTTTTTGTTGGTTGAGAAGCTGGCCTGTGCTAGTTCATCTATGGTTGTGGATAGCTTCATAAATGTATGAGGGACACGTGGTTGAGGGCGCGACCTCAAGCACGTGATTTACCTACCTTCGTGACGCGAGGCGCAGATCGGAAAGTCGCCTGATCTTGTCCCTTTATAATCTAGGGTTTTCTCACGACTTTTATTAAAGGGCGGAATTTAAATAGTAAATGATTATAACTAGACGGGGTAGAACCCTTGATGGGTACTCAGGCCATGCCCTCGCTAAGCACTTGCAAATCTAGCTAATGTTTTTTGCCAAGCGGTAGAGTAGAATAATCCAGAAGCTCTCCTCCCTCTATAAAAAGAGTAAGAGCTTGTATATACTTCTTAATTGAATATTTGAAACCACACCTTTGAGCTATTCGAGGTCTAGCATCTTATACTCATATATATAGGAAAGCGGCAGAGGCGACTATACCTGCTCCTGGCTTTCGGGAAACAAGAGTGGCCACGGAGATGAGAGTATCCTTGCAGCTCTGAGGAGCTATCAAGCTCTCAGGTTAGCCAGGAAAATTGGCTAAGGTACAGAGTAGCAGTAAGATGAAGACATATACCACAAAGGCAAGGCACAACTAATGTGTCTATATAAGAATGAATGTGAATTACAGGTTCTTACTACTGTCTATTAAAAGTCTCACGTCTAAAGCATTATATTTGAGAATTGATAAGTGATTTGAGTATTCTCCCAAGTGGGGCTAACTATTCAATTCTATTTATTTCAAATCTTCTAAAGCATGCCTAGCGCTGTTTCCTCCCATCCCCGACAATGTATACATCTCTAGTAAAACATTCTTTTGAATAAGCTTTTTCCAACTGCTGCTTTTAGTAGTTGTTACAAAGCTAAGACACTGTTTAGCTTCCCACTCTGTATCCGCCAACTCGTGTCTTGACTCGTGGAAATCTATATGATCGATTGAGTAAATAACAGTGTGTGTATTTATTTGGATTTCGCTAGTAGCAGTGGTTTCTTATTTTTACTTGTCTCTTTTTAGCTGTTCTTCCGCTTGTTGCTTAGTGGCGTGTCACAAGAATTCTCGGAGTTCGTGTTATTGTAGGAAGTACGTTGACAAAGTCTTGACGAGATAGAGTTATTATAGAGGGAAGATCCTAACTTTTCCTGAAGAGGTTTTGTCGTCTCCTGATACTGGTACATCTGCTCGGCCTCCACCAGCTTGTCATAATCTTTGTAGAGGATGCCTAAGTTCCCGACTGCAAGAAGGGTCGATGTGTGATCTGGTCCAAGGGCCTTCTCGTAGCCTTGCAACGCCTGCTGGTACATCTGTTTGGCCTCGACTAGCTTGCCTTGATCTTTGTAGAGGTTGCCTAAGTTGTTCACTGTTCCAAGGATCAATGTGTGATCTGGTCCAAGGGCCTTCTTATAGCCTTGAAACGCCCGCTGGTACATCTGCTCAGCCTCGACTAGCTTGCCTTCATCATAGTAGAGGTTGCCTAAGTTGTTCACTGTTCCAAGGATCGATGTGTGATCTGGTCCAAGGGCCTTCTTATAGCCTTGCAACGCTCGCTGGAACATCTGCTCGGCCTTCACCAGCTTGCCTTGATCGGAGTAGAGGTTGCCTAAGTTGTTGACTGCATTCAGGGTAGATGTGTGATCTGGTCCAAGGGCCTTCTCATAGCCTTGCAACGCCCGCTGGTACATCTGCTCAGCCTCGACTAGCTTGCCTTCATTATAGTAGAGGCTGCCTAAGTTGTTGACTGTATCAAGGATCGATGTGTGATCTGGTCCAAAGGCCTTCTCAAAACCTTGCAACGCCCGCCAGTACATCTGCTCGGCCTCGACCAGCTTGCCTTGATCGGAGTAGAGGAGGCCTAAGTTGTTGACTGTATCAAGAATCGATATGTGATCTGGTCCAAGGGCCTTCTCTTTGCCTTGCAACGCCCGCTGGTACATCTGCTCAGCCTTGACTAGCTTGCCTTGATCGGAGTAGAGGTTGCCTAAGTTGTTGACTGTATCAAGGATCGATATGTGATCTGGTCCAAGGGTCTTCTCATAGCCTTGCAACGCCCGCCGGTACATCTGCTCAGCCTCCACCAGCTTGCCTTGATCTTTGTAGAGGGCGCCTAAGTAGTTGACAGTACCAAGGGTCGATTTGTGATCTGGTCCAAAGACCTTCTCGGCCAACTGCAGCGCTTGTAGGTATTTTTTCTCAGAATCTCGATATTTATTAATTTCTGAGAAACACCGCCCAACAAGTAACAATAATTTCCATCGACTTTAGTCAAACTCTTTTGAGAATTCTTTCTTGAGTATATACCAAGCATGAGGAAGATACTATAAACATAGATGACGCTCTTCGTAGTCGCAAAATGGAAAAACATTAGCAACTTGGCTAAGTGACTTTGTACTCCACGAAGTCCAAGTTTCCTGTGACTTTAGCCAATTTTGCCCTGCTAAGTGAACCAGCCGATGCATATCATAAGATGTGCCCCTATTTCGTGGGTTGATGAAAGCATATTGTTCTAAAAGAGCAGTCGCGTCCTCTTGTTCTCGATCTGAGGCTGGCGGCAAGAGTGAACGGGGAATATCCTTTGTAGCGACACAAAACATAAAGCATAAATATTGGTGAGCAAGATCAGATTTCGCAATTGTTTCAAATGTAATTAACCAAGTTGCTGCGATAGGATTTCGTATGTTCTTATATCCTTTATATCTACCCTGGTCTTCGAAATTCAGAGTTAGATTTTCAATAAGTTCTGTGTCGCTGGCCGAATAGACTCTCAGATATGTAGAAAGGGACTTCTTCTTTCCTTTCATAAATGCCACTGCTTGTTTGATTGCAAGAGGAAGATTGGTAAGAAGCTGGAGGAGCCTTTGCATATCATCTTTTTCATCTGCCTAGACCTTAGTACCTAGACTCTTCTCTAGGAGATCTTGAGCCTCATCACTAGACATTTCTTCAACAGTAATAATATCTGTTTCTGAAAATTTGGTCGCAATTTCAAAGTTCCGGGTCGTAAGAACAATCGAACCATTTTGGTTAAACGAAAGGTAATCGACTAGCCGGGATGTGTCTGAGTAGAGTATGCTTATATCATCTACATTGTCGATAATCATCAGCCAGCTGCTAGTCATCTCGCTTAACGCCCTCTGAACTAGTAGCTTGATATCAGTCTTATCGTCGTCGATTCCAGGAACCCCAAGTTTTACTCCAATCTCACGATAGGCCTGTTCAAAACTGGCTATATTAATAGCAGGCACCCAGAATACAGAACAAGAGGGAGACAATTTCTTGATCTGAAAGGCAGTCTCAAGAGCAAGTTGTGTCTTCCCTATTCCACCGAGTCCTGTTACTGCTACTCTTTGACAATTCTCCTTGTTATTCTCTGGGTTGGATATAGCTGTAAGTTCTTTGAGTTGAGATTCACGACCAACAAAGTTCTTGTTACGTCCAAATGGAACAAGCCACTGACCATCTGCTAAGTAGGGAATAGAATCAGTAACTTCTTCCATAGTTTATAAATATTCAACACCTAGAAAACGCTATGAAAAATAGAAACAGTGATAACTTGGTATATTAAATAAAGAGCTGCCTAAAACTACTAAGAGACCTAATATTAGAGGTCGGATGACATACCTCCGAGAGCATACGCTGCTGTGGCTGTCGTAGCCACCCCCCGTGATGGAATTGTTAAGAGAAGCTCCTTTGCGTAGGCGGCGGCTGTAGCCGCAGCATATGGCTGCCATTTCTTGTTTTTGTGAGAGTCGGCATAGTCACAAATTCCACGAATAACAATGCAAGAAAAATCGTCCATTAGTCCTGCTACTTCCATCTCTACACAAATGATCCCTAGGTCCTTCCTCAATTTGTCTCTTGTCTGACTGTCTTTGACAAGTGTGTTGGAAGATCCAATAGTACTGTAGTGGATTGTAGGTGTTGTGTCCTTTCGCGGATCACGCTCGATGATTTTAGTTTGATCGCATGACTGACAGCTGTTTCCCCTGACGTGAGAATAAGAAGCATCAAACAACTGATCTTGCTGGCTTTCTGGGGAAGCATATTCAGTCGCCATTCTCGGGAATATTTTGAACATCTCTGATAGATATGTAGGGATTTGGCTACCACGCATTCTATGGTTTGACGCTAGCTTCTGCACATTTGCTATAAGCACAGGGGGAGGTTTATTCAACGCCCCTGTGCGTTCAAATGCTCCATGGGTGTTCATCTTCCCCCTGTCGAACTACACAACCCCCCCAAACGTTGCCGTTGGCTTGCTAACCACGATGTCTCCTAGTCGAATGTCGTCCTCGTCGTCGCCGGGTATACCACCTCCAATGCCTACTAATAAGCCAAACCTGATCGATGTAAAGTTGTTTAGCAGCTGTGTTGTAACTGTTGCTGCCTTGTTATTGCCGATCTCTGGCATAACTGCAATAACAATGTTATGCTCTCCTATACATCCGAGTGTGTAACTGTTCTGGTCACGATTTGTCGGCAGACTCTGGTGCTCCTCATCTAGCATTGCCATGACCGGGGTCAGTTCAACGCCCATAGGACAGATGCACGCGATAGTATAATCGTTGTGTGCTAACTTCCGCTTAGAGGCGTTATCTGTCAGCGTTTGATCTTTTTTTCTCTTGGACGTATTAGACGTATTAGGCGCGGGTTCTTGTCGCTCATCGTGCCTTTGACCTCCTTTTGACGTGGTCATACTCGGGATAGCATCTACAATATTAATTATAGCATTGCACACCGTTTGATATTCCTCATCTGTAGGCTTCCTAAATTTGTTCATGTCGAAATGATTCCGCTGGAGACTGATTTTCTGCGCTGAGCCAAGGCAGCCAGAGCCTTCTGAAACTGCGAACGACTATCCTAGTTAGCCTTAGAGCTTCCCCAGGTTTAGATGTAACATACCTTCTTCTCTTCTTTGCCTAAGATAGCCTTGACATTACATGGCTTCTGCTCAAAGAAACATGTCATCTTGGCTCTCTGTAGTGACTTTGCCTGGATCTTCTCAAAGACATGTACCATCTCAAGTAGTGATTCGTCATTAGGATCAAGTATTCGTAAGATTTCTCCTTGAATTGTATCTTGGTATTCTGCATCGACTGCCTTAAGAAGTTCGCTCAGTGTTAATCCAGGGGCCCCTCTGAAAGGGGTACCAAGAAACACTATACCACAAGTAGCAGAATATATTCCCGGCCATTCGTCGGGAAAACGTTCTGCATTCAGAAGTGCCTGTAGTGTTTTAGCTAGCAGTCCTTTCGTACAAGTTCGGCGTTCAAACCTGTAAAATGGCCAGTCCGCCAAAACAGTGAGCAACGAAAATGAGAGGCCGCGATTGGAGAGCAGTGCCCTAGAAACAAAATTAGCACTTTGAATTAAGTTAGGCAGTATAACAGCTTACCTTTCTTGCGCGTTTCAAGGAGATAAGCAAACGTTCCGCAACGGTAGTTGTCTTCTGGCGAATAGCCTCGTCCCCAAACCATCGGGACATGTACCTGTACTGCATTATCCGAGCGGCTGGTACCACTGATGGCAGCATATTTGCATCCTTGAGCCAGTTGACATAGGATGGCGCTTCGGGTGTGCCGACACTCTTACACCAGGTATCGTTAGGGTGGGAACCGATGCCATGGATAGCGACGATACTATAAGGTATTAGAGAATGGAAAAATCCGAAGATGAAGGCAGCCTACTCAACAATGGGTGTTTGGCCTCCAGCTGTCTCCACTGCGGGTTTGTACAGAGTCCTCAGCCCTGTGTCGTCGTCTGTCACAGGCCGAACCTTAATTAATTAGCATACTCGTCTGCTGATATCAAACTAGGGCATACCATAGTACCAATCAACCAATATCTTGAGCGGATTGAATTGTAGATCTAGATAACTAGAGATGGTGTTTGACAATAATCAAGCATGGCAGTAATAAAGGCTGGGTGCCAACTTTGCCCAATTTGCAGCCTGCAGCCTGTAGCTGAAAAAGTCAGCCTGAGCCACAAATTGACGCTGACCCGCCCCCAACCCATTCTGCCTAAAGTCTGCCCATGGAATATTTATTTTCGGAAGATAATTTCTTGAATCAATTATTCCCCTCTATCTACAATGAAACGCATTCCTGAGTCACCCCCATTTCTCCAATGCCAGCAGCTATGTACCGATCTTGAGGCTGAAGATGACACAGCACAAACAAATACCTTTCTCCCTGGGCACCCTTGTTTAATGCTCAACCACCTTCCTGGGATAGCGCAGTTCCTTGAAGGTGAATTCTGGAGCAAGGACCTGGAGGCCTTTGCCCCGCATCTTTGGGTCATGTCAACCTACTCGAGCAGTAATATCAACCCATTGCATCGACAACGTGTAAAGGGTCGTGAGATCATCATCACCGAAGAACCTCGTCTCCATTTAGTTTGGTTCCACGATCGAATATACATTAAGCCTCTTCATATCTGCGAACCTATCGGTACCTGATTCAACACGAGTCTGACTTCCGCATCGCGAAGCAAGACCACCTCTGCCTTATTCCCCATGATGTGGGTTGGGCGGTCTTCTGTCGCTTCATTTCTGCCTTGGACCATATCAAGGATGCCAACGTATCGGCCCGATATAGCTATAGCGAGCTAAGGCTTTCCCGACTAAACTTCTACGCGCCATTCTTCCTCCGCAAATTCCACTTTGAGTAAATCCATGGTCAATATAGAGATTATTTCGCGAGGCTCTATGGGCTAATTCTCTTCATCCTTGCTATAATATCGACTATATTAAATTCAATGCAGGTTGGGCTAGCGGCTGATCAGGTTGCTACGACACATTGGCTCTTGTTATGGCCCGCCTTTCGTTCTTTTGGTGCGGTTGTATTAATTAGGGCGGCACTTCTATCACTCTGCTTTATTATTCTTTGGTTATGGCTTTTTCTCAATGAGTGGGTATATGCTATAAGAGTTCGCAGACAAAAGAAACAGGATCAAAAATTAATTCAGTGCTAAGGAACAAGGAGCAGAAATCTCCATGTATATGAGCCACCTATTTTTTTGGCTTGCATAAAACATTTCACCCCTTTATGAAAATAGTGCATTCATTTTATTACATAATCCATCATCAATCTCAGGGTTGCATGCCAGGATATTACTATTTCAGCCGCACAAGGCTAGGAGGAAACCTTTTTAAGACGTTACAAAGAACAGCCCTTCTCTGCTTTTATCCTTTGACTACGATCTCTCAATCATTGACATCCAGGATGGTATGTTGTAACGCCCTACTAGCATTCCACACTAACAGAAATAAGGTTCGGCCCGTGGCAGATGCGATCGGCTTGACAGTTCTCCGCGATCCACTCGCACAGCAGACAGTGGGACCTCAAGAACAGGCCGTTGAGCACGTCCTCCCCAAACTTCTCTTCTCAATTATCTCTGACTAAGTTTACAGTATTGTCGCAATCCATGGCATTGGTGCCCACCCTGATGATACCTGGTGTGAGAATGTCGGCACACCAGACGCGCCATGTTACGTCAACTGGCTTATCAACAAGGACATGTTACCACAAGCCGCCCCAAATGCGCGGATACTTCGATATGGGTACGAATCTGAGTGGTTTGGGGATAATGTGATTCACCAGAAGACGACAACTGTTGCAACGCGGTTCCTTCTTGCCTTGAAACGAGCAAGAAAGGTAAGCAGCTCAGGTTAGGATAATCCAACCGCTAATATACTATAGGACTTTCCCCTCCGCCCATTGATAATCATAGCGCATTGTTTTGGCGGGCTAGTAGTCTTGAAAGTTGGTCCTACAGACCCTCTTATGGCCTCTAACTAACATTACTAGGCTCTCCTCGAAGCGCAATATCATAAGGATGAGTGGCCAGGTATGTTTGATTCTACAACCGGGTTAGTGTTCTTTGGCACACTATTCCGAGGATCAGAGGGCATGAAGCAGAGTGAGATGCTTGAGGCTGCACAAAGGGAATACACCGAGGATCAAATCCAGACAGAAGTGCTACGGGTACTTGAACCAGGGAACGAGTTCCTTCAAGACCTTGTTAATAGCTTCTGCAAGACACGCTCACAAGCAGACAAGGCACGAGTCACCTGTTTCTACGAGATGAAAGCAAGCAATGTTGGAGCTATTGTTGGCGAACAAGGACGAATAGTATGTCAAGTCAATATTTACTATCAAGCTGCTAACAATTTCTTAGAGATTTGTGGTAAATGAGAGCTCAGGCTGTCTTGACCCCTCAGAGTCCACTAAAAACTACTCCCTCTCCCAAACCCACTTTAATATAAACAAATTTGGGAAGCCGACAGAAGAAGACTTCTTAACTGTGTCTGAGGTCATCCAGGACATGGTCAAGGTAGCTCCTCAACTAGTCATAGCACGGTCTAAATGTAAATAAACCTATTAGTTTCTTGAACCCGATATAGAGCAAAGAATAATATTAATCTTTAATCTTAGTAGCCAACGAAAAACACAAGGTACCTTTTTCTCTCAAAGGTGTCCCGTTGGTAAATCACTTTGTGGGACGTGAAAGTGAGATAAAGCTACTCAAGGATTCTGTTCTTCCTGCCCCTTCCAGACCTCGGCGCAAAGTCTACGTGATTCACGGCTTAGGTGGAATAGGGAAGACACAGCTCGCAATTGAGTTTGCCCGGAAGCATCACCAGAGGTATAACGCTGTGTTCTGGCTCAATGGGTCATCGAGGGACAGTTTGTCTCAGTCACTGCTCGATGTCGCACGCAAGTTGCCACAAGATGAATTGACAGCAGATATAGCACAAGAGCTTTCAAATCCAAAGATTGATGTTAAAGCTGTGATAAGGGGCGTGCAGCAATGGCTGTCGCTCCCCTCAAATCGACAGTGGCTTCTTATCTTCGACAACATCGACCGCGACTATATAAACGGCCAAGATCTACAATCATACGACCCAAAGGACTTTTTCCCTGATGCAGACCATGGATCAATTATTATCACAAGTCGGTTGTCAAATCTTCAAAGATATAGAAGGGGCTCTAAGCTAGGCATTGTTGACGAAGAACAAGCGATGACTATCTTAGAGAACAACGCAGATAGAGTGATTCAAGGTAAGTAAGAGAACCTAATTGTATTCCATATCTATATCTTACTATTACTATAGGCTTGACAGAGGCTCCCTTGATCCTTGATCGGCTCCAAGGGCTCCCTCTCGCACTGACACAAGCTGGAGCGTACTTACGAGAAACCAACATTACACTCTCTGATTATATAAAACACTACAATCACACATGGGATACACTAATGCAAGATCAAGATGAGTTTCCCTTACAGGAGTACTTGGATCGAACTATTTTAACAACGTGGAAAATGTCATACGATCAAGTAGCAAGCCAAAATGAGGACGCGGCAGGTTTATTGAGGTTGTGGGCCTTCTTAGATCATACAGACTTGTGGTATGAGATAATCTACTCTGCTTCACAACTCCTTCCTGAACTTGATATTGTGGTATCTGAATGGCTGCTTCGGGTAGCCGGAGAACAGCTCCAGTTCTTGCGTGCAATAAGAATACTCTCGCGATACTCACTTGTTGATTCGAGAGAGGGCACGGCTAGTCACTCGATGCACGCTGTCTTACACAAATGGTGCTTCTTACTCTCTGAAGGAAGTGAAAGAAATTATCTGGTTATAGCAGCGATTGGCATAGTAGCGTTAACGGTTCCATCCGAATCTACTTACGAGGATCGACTATTACAGAGGCGAATTTTACCACACCTTCTACATATTTACCCGTTTGCTTGCGACAATAAATGGGATCAATGGGATATAATTGATTATAATCACCAAGGGTGGATATTCTCCGAACTAGCGATGATCTTTAGTGACCAAGACAAGCTAGTCGAGGCCGAGGAGATGTACCAGCGGTCGTTACAAGGTTATGAGAAGGCCCTTGGACCAGATCACACATCGACCCTGGATATAGTCAACAACTTAGGCAGCCTCTACAAAGATCAAGGCAAGCTGGTGGAGGCCGAGCAGATGTACCAGCGGGCGTTGCAAGGCTGTGAGAAGGCCCTTGGACCAGATCACACATCGACCCTAGATATAGTCAACAACTTAGGCCTCCTCTACTCTAATCAAGGCAAGCTAGTGGAGGCCGAGCAGATGTACCAGCGGGCGTTGCAAGGCTATGAGAAGGCCCTTGAACCAGATCACACATCGACCCTAGATACAGTCAACAACTTAGGCAACCTCTACAAAGATCAAGGCAAGCTGGTGGAGGCCGAGCAGATGTACCAGCGGGCGTTGCAAGGCTATAAGAAGGCTTTTGGACCAGAGGACAAGACTATTACAAAGCTTAACACAGTCAACAACTTAGGCACTCTCTACTACAATCAAGGAAAGCTAGTGGAGGCTGAGCAGATGTACCAGCGGGCGTTGCAAGGCTATGAGAAGGCCCTTGGACCAGATCACACATCTACCCTAAATGTAGTCAACAACTTAGGCAACCTCTACTCCGATCAAGGCAAGCTGGTGAAGGCTGAGCAGATGTTCCAGCGAGCGTTGCAAGGCTGTGAGAAGGCCTTTGGACCAGATCACACATCGACCCTTCAAACAGTCAACAACTTAGGCGCCCTCTACTCTGATCAAGGCAAGCTGGTGGAGGCCGAGCAGATGTACCAGCGGTCGTTACAAGGTTATGAGAAGGCCCTTGGACCAGATCACACATCGACCCTTCAAACAGTCAACAACTTAGGCGCCCTCTACTCTGATCAAGGCAAGCTGGTGGAGGCCGAGCAGATATACCAGCGGTCGTTACAAGGTTATGAGAAGGCCCTTGGACCAGATCACACATCAACCCTTCAAACAGTTAACAACTTAGGCGCCCTCTACTCTGATCAAGGCAAGCTAGTGGAGGCTGAGCAGATGTACCAGCGGTCGTTACAAGGTTATGAGAAGGCCCTTAGACCAGATCACACATCAACCCTTCAAACAGTCAACAACTTAGGCGCCCTCTACTCTGATCAAGACAAGCTGGTGGAGGCCGAGCAGATGTACCAGCGGTCGTTACAAGGTTATGAGAAGGCCCTTAGACTAGATCACACATCGACCCTTCAAACAGTCAACAACTTAGGCGCCCTCTACTCTGATCAAGGCAAGCTGGTAGAGGCCGAGCAGATGTACCAGCAGTCGTTACAAGGTTATGAGAAGGCCCTTGGACCAGATCACACATCAACCCTTCAAACAGTCAACAACTTAGGCAGCCTCTACAAAGATCAAGGCAAGCTAGTAGAGGCCGAGCAGATGTACCAGCGGGCGTTGCAAGGCTATGAGAAGGCCCTTGGACCAGATCACACATCGACCCTTCAAACAGTCAACAACTTAGGCCTCCTCTACTCTGATCAAGACAAGCTAGTGGAGGCCAAGCAGATGTACCAGCGGGCATTGCAAGGCTATAAGAAGGCCCTTGGACCAGATCACACATCAACCCTTCAAACAGTCAACAACTTAGGCGCCCTCTACTCTGATCAAGACAAGCTGGTAGAGGCCGAGCAGATGTACCAGCGGGCGTTGCAAGGCTATGAGAAGGCCCTTGGACCAGATCACACATCAACCCTGAATACAGTCAACAACTTAGGCATCCTCTACTCTGATCAAGACAAGCTGGTGGAGGCCGAGCAGATGTACCAGCGGGCGTTGCAAGGCTATGAGAAGGCCCTTGGACCAGATCACACATCAACCCTTCAAACAGTCAACAACTTAGGCGCCCTCTACTCTGATCAAGACAAGCTAGTGGAGGCCGAGCAGATATACCAGCGGTCGTTACAAGGTTATGAGAAGGCCCTTGGACCAGATCACACATCGACCCTTCAAACAGTCAACAACTTAGGCGCCCTCTACTCTGATCAAGGCAAGCTGGTGGAGGCTAAGCAGATGTACCAGCGGTCGTTACAAGGTTATGAGAAGGCCCTTGGACCAGATCACACATCAACCCTTCAAACAGTCAACAACTTAGGCAGCCTCTACAAAGATCAAGGCAAGCTGGTGGAGGCCGAGCAGATGTACCAGCGGGCGTTGCAAGGCTATGAGAAGGCTTTTGGACCAGAGGACAAGACTATTACAAAGCTTAACACAGTCAACAACTTAGGCACTCTCTACTACAATCAAGGCAAGCTAGTGGAGGCCGAGCAGATGTACCAGCGGGCGTTGCAAGGCTATGAGAAGGCCCTTGGACCAGATCACACATCGACCCTTCAAACAGTCAACAACTTAGGCGCCCTCTACTCTGATCAAGACAAGCTAGTGGAGGCTGAGCAGATGTACCAGCGGTCGTTACAAGGTTATGAGAAGGCCCTTGGACCAGATCACACATCGACCCTTCAAACAGTCAACAACTTAGGCGCCCTCTACTCTGATCAAGGCAAGCTGGTAGAGGCCAAGCAGATGTACCAGCGGTTGTTACAAGGTTATGAGAAGGCCCTTGGACTAGATCACACATCAACCCTTTAAACAGTCAACAACTTAGGCAGCCTCTACAAAGATCAAGGCAAGCTGGTGGAGGCCGAGCAGATGTACCAGCGGGCGTTGCAAGGCTATGAGAAGGCCCTTGGACCAGATCACACATCGACCCTTCAAACAGTCAACAACTTAGGCCTCCTCTACTCTGATCAAGACAAGCTGGTGGAGGCTGAGCAGATGTACTAGCGGGCATTGCAAGGCTATGAGAAGGCCCTTGGACCAGATCACACATCGACCCTTCAAACAGTCAACAACTTAGGCGCCCTCTACTCTGATCAAGACAAGCTGGTGGAGGCTGAGCAGATGTACCAGCGGGCATTGCAAGGCTATGAGAAGGCCCTTGGACCAGATCACACATCGACCCTTCAAACAGTCAACAACTTAGGCGCCCTCTACTCTGATCAAGACAAGCTGGTGGAGGCCGAGCAGATGTACCAGCGGGCGTTGCAGGGCTATGAGAAGGCTCTCGGACCAGATCATATAAAGTCCAAAACGGTGAAGCAAAACATAGCATCTTGAGGTAGTTCAAGTGGTAAGAGTATAATCCCCTGTATTAGGATTAATGCTATTTCAAATAACTAATCATAACAACAGGATCAGTCTATAAATCAGATTCAGAGCTTCAAAGTAGCCAATTTAAAACAGAAAAACAGAGCGAGAAACGACCTTCTAGACTTCGAAAGATATTGTCTAAGCTTAGGTAATCATTTACATCGTAATAAAAATCCTTCCAGAAGCTATTCGTCTATGGTTTGTTTGAAGTTTATAGTAGCAATGGCTTCTTAGGGGACATTTCGATCAGATATGACCTACAGCCGAGCTAAAGTCTTCTAACACATCCTTATGTAGTACTCTTCGCGTGATGTTTCCCTTGCCTCTCGACTTTGCGATGAAAACATGTCTAGACGGAATACGTTACACTTCCGATATTAAAAGCTCTATTCGAACACTTGAGAGAAGCCTGGGTTATTCTTGATAAGATGTACCTATTTCTGTGGGACGAGTTCAAGGTGTCACAGGGAGCGCTAAAATCTATTGAGTGGACCAAAAAATAATTTGCAGGGTAGTAAAGGGCTGGAATGCTGATCTGCAAACTTGTATCTGTATATTATATTCCATTCCTGGCAATTTGTACCTGCCTGCCTAGCCCTCGTTGGAAACAATCGGATTAGCCTAGACTGTCTTCTAAAGTCATTCTAGCACCAGACTACGCGCAATCAAACGGAATCACTCGTTAGAACTCAATGACGTTGGTTTCCACGTTCTTGAGAGCACACAATGCCCTCAGCGAACAATAGCCCAATGTACCCGGCCGTCGATTCGGTGCCTATTTACGAGGCTGCCCAGATTTTGCTGGACTACCCCTACACATGATGTCATTTCATCGAGAGGTATAAACGGATTGAGACGATATGAGAGAACGATATCAATAATGCTTTTATTGCTAGGCCTTGATAATAATATCGCTCCACCTGCGGGACACGTGTTGGCTTTCTGTCGAATATCGACAGGACAGTGCTGGAGAATGATCTGATCACCCACTCAATGACAATCTTTGCTTCAGGGCTTCTTCAGTGGCAGGTTAATGATAATTGTTGATAGGTACGGTGATATCTGTTCTATCAAGCCGTTCAAGGAGATTTCGGTATGCCTGTCCGACATGCCGAGAGAGAGTTTAGGTAAGTGGATGTGGCAATGGCTATTTCAGGTTGTATTTACATGCCTTGTGCTCCTAGGAGTAGAGCAAGGCAAGGAGTTCAAGTCTTTTACTCTTACTTCTCTGAAGTGCATCACTGAAACAAGCGCTGCATTGTAACAAGTATCTTCCCATCTTTACTTCAAAGTAGCGAGTTATGACTCTGACTGACCACTAGTCAAGCTGTCCGCGTTCGAATCCTCAACACCGTGGACGTCGTGTATGTTAGGATCGAATCGCTTTAATTGTTTATGCTAAGCGTCTTATGGAACTATCTTGTGACGTCCAGCTAAGAGATTTGCTGCGTCTCATATGATCTGGTTATTGTATCACGTGTTCACGTGCGTCAGCGCGTTTTACTCCTTGACCCAGATTCCCGATTCCCGCTTCCCGCTTCCCCTACTCCACCTCTTAACTTTAGCATTTGTCTAAATACGCCTCCTGCATTATCCGCACAGAATTCTATTCCGGCAGGGGCTATAATTCTACGATATCACATGACATTTTCTCGTGTCAAGGGCGGGGTCCGACAGCCTTGCCCCACCAACTTTCACTTCCCGCGGGGCTCTTCTGCAACACCACAGCCTCAATTCCTACTGCGTCCCTCTGCCATCACAACACACTCCAAGTCAATCTGCAATCAATTCCCTCGCGTTACGCAACCCTCCGCTACATCCCAAAACCGCACAAAGGCACGTGGGAAGCTCAACCCAAACCAATCTTCGACCTTGTCCGTAAGCGTTTGAGTATTCAATTCTCTGCTATCGACTATCGAAACCGACCTTCAATGGTTACGTCCCTTACTACCAATCCTTCACGAAGCTTGCGCATCGAGACTTTGGCACAATGGCGGTAATTAGGGGTCCGCTCGCTCCTGATGTGCTAGGTTATCGCTTTGGTACCAACGGAGAGCCTACTTTCCATGCGGTAAGTCTTGCTTTTCCGCTTTCCTGATGTGTGAAATACTTACAAAGTATAGTCCGACAGCTATGACCTACTCATCCTCTGTGACACCATCTGCCGTCATGCAAGTGATGTATGTAGTTTTACGATGACACACGAAGGCATTAAACGCAGCCTGTTCGAGGATTACGAGTTTCCTGTCTTCTTACTAGAAGCTCACAACAAGCGGGCGTAGTCACTCATCGACCGATTCAAACGTGTGATTTCTATCTGCGAAGCTACCTCAGGCTGGGATCCATTGGGAGTCAAGGAGGTTGATCCAGGAACCGGGGAAAGTCGGTCAGTTGCGCTCTGCCAAATAAAGCAGGAGAACTTTTCTTTACAATTTTGTGAAGAGTTGAGGGATAGCTTGGAGAATGGAGTCGTTGAGGTTGTTAGGTCTGGTTTGGTTGCGGAAGAAGAGTACTAGTGAACACGAATGAAGTGATTCCGCTATAAAGAAAGTGGCTATTTTCTTGCTAGCGATGGGCATGGACGATCGTGAGGCGCTTGGTTTGGTCGGTCGGATTATGGAGTTGGTGGGACGGAATTCATGGGGTGATGCTTTAGGGAGTTCTTTGCTTTGTTTTCCGATCGTTGATCTTTCAAACTGTTTTTCTAGAAGATACCCTGAGCGTAATGAATGTGGAAATGGGAATGGGAAGGCTTGATATACATGTACAATTGATAAACTACAGTAATGGAGTTTAAATGCTCCTAAGTAGTAAGCACTTGTTCGAAGTCAGGATGCTGTACCAAACAGATATCAGGCCAAAAGAAACCAATCGCTCTTTTTCTGGACCTACTATCTATATTGAAAGTCCATACCCACAACCTAGTGATTGGTCCTAGTTCCTCATCTCCTTGGAGAGTTATATCTCTCAGCGCAAATATCGCTATGTAGCGTTGAGGAAAATTTCACCCGAGGGTATAGCAATATCTTGGATTCAAGTACAAATGTAGCATATAACTTTCGGACAACCTCACACCTAACATCTCATACCTTGTGTAGAAGAGAGAAATAGAAAAGAAAGAGATATAAGAGGAATCCTTCAGCTCGCCGTCAACCCCACGTAATGATAGTATGCCTAAAGATGCACCTCTATGCGGTGCTACCCGCACACCTAGCCTACGTCTAAATTATAGCCTAATGCTGTCAGAAATCCTATCATAAGCACAAGATCACTTAGTTAAGTACCTTTCATTTGGACACTTGCGGTAGATAATATTAAAAGTGACCTACAAATATGCTATCTGTAAAAACCTAACCAGCCATCTTGAAACATTTTCATCTCTCTCTCAAGTTCAGCAACGTATCTTCCTATACGTCACTGATCCGAGACTGTAAGCTAAAGTTTTCAAGGAATTTTCATTGTCCCAATTCTTACTCTGGGAAAATACAACGGTGAAAAAAAATGCCCAGCTCCCCATTTCCTGTTCACATACTCAACAATCAACTTCTGAATTCCCGCCCCTAATGACTTGAAAATCAACGACGATAGCGGGTAAAGTCAATTGGTTTGTCAACACTACAGCAGTCCCAAGCGTGGTTACCCTCCACTGGGTCGACGTCTATACCACCGTTATCAGGTTACATCGTGATATCGGAGTCGTCAATGTTGGAATCAATCAACCCCTGAATTCTTTCTAGAACATTGGATGCAGCCTTCAGCTTCTCCTGCATCTTGAGAAATTCATGGCGTTTCTGAGCTAGTTGTGCATTTCCGAATAAGAGCATCTGACACTTTTCTTCGCCTAAAATAGTGTTAGAACAAAATCAAACAAAAGTATTCTAGGACTTACAATCCCTAGTATTCAACTCCAACTTTCCCTTAAGCAAGTACTTGATCTCCTTCTCCATTTCTATAAACAGGGAAACCTTGGTACTTCCGCATACTGCTTCAACAAACCGGACTCTGGCGAGATGGTAGTAGCCAATAACATATGCAGCAACCTCGAGCTCTCTTGAGTACGGAAGATACTTGGCTAGATCTTCATCCTTGATATGCTCCTTATCCTTGGGACCTTGGTTGGCAGGAGCTTGTAACCAAGCTTGGACTCGGGCTTCCCTACATGCTGCATTTAACTTATCGAGAGCTTGTTGCTTGTGAATTTTGAACCCCCGAAGATCTGTTGTGAACAATGCTACATGCTCAACGTTATACAACGTCATCAGCCTCTCCTGCTGGATCTTTTGGTGGCAATTGATGAACTCATTGATGTATTTCTTAGAAGCGCGATAGAGCTCGGTGTCTTGGTAGTTTCTGAGGACATCAGAAAGCACATTGTTCATATGCTGTCTTATCATGGTGAAGGTTGTCTCATGAAATGTCTTGAGTGGATGCTTCCACGGTTCAATTGCAGTCAAAACTCGACCCGGAATGGCGTTTTCATCGATGGTCTGTTTTACTTCGGCTATTGTCCAGCTATTACGTCCGCATTCAAGGTAATCTCGAGAAAATGGTCCGAACTTGGCAGCATTCTCGATCGAGAACGTTAGCCTACGCATTGAACTTGGTGAAGCCATGATTTCTTGTTTGACTAGTGTTGCTAGCGTCTAGGCCCGATTGAGAAAAGGTGGTTTGGCAGGATTGCGTGGGAGTTGGTTGTCAGGTGCTTGTCGCTTGTTCGCTGGCTTAGGCACTTCCTCATCTTCATCCTCATCGCTCACTAGATTGATCTGTTCTTCGTTTCTAGGCCGGGGCCGATCTGGAAGACCATCAGCCGATGGGTAAGGACAGATTAATTTAGGTTGCATCTGCTCTAAAGCAAACTGAAATTGTGTGCATAAGATTCTCCACTGGTTATGAAATCTGTCTTAGCCTTGAAGTGCGACTTTACCAACAAGAATTCTACCAGCGAGCATATTCTCAGCTTCAGTAGCAAATTCGTGTAAAAGATTGCGGACTGTAAATTGCACTTGGTCTTGGGAGACTTCGGGCAAGGCAGCTAATCTTTCTTTGACTTCTCTGGCTTGAAGTTGAACATCTTTCTCTATGTCTAGGAGACTGTAAATTG
The DNA here is from genome assembly GCA_001414455.1 of Hymenoscyphus fructigenus. Classification (NCBI taxonomy): domain Eukaryota; kingdom Fungi; phylum Ascomycota; class Leotiomycetes; order Helotiales; family Helotiaceae; genus Hymenoscyphus; species Hymenoscyphus fructigenus. Next base: position 39,325 of record LKUV01000199.1, on the reverse strand, counting down.
TTAGCAGTTGAGTGCAAGAAAAACAGGACTTTAGTCCGATTACCTCTCCAAAATCATCTTAGTAAACTCAGTCGACAAGAATTTTTGGATGACGAGTATACCACATCTCTCTCTGAATTCGGACCACTTACAACCTAGACCCCACGGAGAACTTTCTTCGAAGAATTCCTCTTCCTCCTGGAGACAGCGCTTGTGATAGTTGGCGGCTATTGGATTTTTGAAGAGCTGCAAGTCTACACCGGGTTGTTTAGTAACGAAGTATCTATGACAAAGAATGTAAGCTCTCTTCTGGAAGATGTCGTTGTACTTGTCGCAATAACCTTGCATTCTATCCGGCATCGTTAGAACGCCAACACAACGATTGTTAGCTTTGTAGCAATTGATGATTTCCTTTGTAGGAGACGCCTGGGTCATTCTCCATTGACATAGCATAGATGATCAAGGCACGTTCATGCTGGATGTACTTGATTGTCAACTGCTCACAAAATCTTGGTCCATCTTTTTCAAAGTCGTCCCGGGCAGTCTTGAAGTTGCCAGGTAGATCGAAGAATGACAAATTAGGGAGTCTTGGCCCGTATATTGATACTGAAATGACATTGGGTGAGAAGATGGCCGGCTCTCTATAGCCTTCCTCGTTTCGTTGTAGAGCCTCCCGCGCCTGGGTTACGGTTCCTGGAACAAAGTCGCTGCTGTCCTTTTCGGGGTTCAAAATAGCTATTTGAGCCCACTTTAATGTTGCTTCTAGCTCCGACTTATTTTCGATCGCCTTGAAAGGCTTTATGATGCCACCGTCTTGTCGTTCAACCCAGTGAGGGAAAGGCTGGGATCTAACGCTGGGGTTGTACTCGTAAAGCAGCTGCAATGAGACTTCGCAACGCCAGGTGCTCGCCTCCGAGGTTCGAATATTGGTCGGGCATCGAGTACAAGCACCAGTTCCCTGGGGGAAATTGATACCCGCGATCGCGGCTATGAGTGATGATTTTCCAGAGCTTTGATCGCCAACGAGAACAAGCTCAGGAAGGAATGTAGCATGTTTCTTCAATCCACCTTGTCGTAATTCTTCGATAGTGTCGATGAGTTTCTTGACGTTTTGGCCAACCGCCTCAAGGCTGTTCTGCGGACCAGCATTGTTCGAGCGCACGGAGTTCATGCTATACTCGTCTTGTCGTTGTCGTTTTCCTAAAGAGGTGTTAGTAAAGTGTGCTGATGGAGTTCAAGATTTGCCCCCACCGTTTGGATTTCGGGCTATTGAATTGTTTCTCCCTCGAGTGTAGTCTTCTGGTATGTTAGACCATCGGACCTCAACTGACTCTCTCTTTGGGGTTATACCAGTACTCATCATGGAATCTTCCGGTGTTGGTATGCCATGAAGTACGGTAGACTCCTGCTTGAGGCGTCGAGACATACTGGACGGATGGCTGCCTAGCGGCTTGAACCTTGGAAACGTTGGAGATGTGTAGCCTTAGGAAAGAACGCTTAGCATATGTCGATCTTGTTGTATGTGGGGGTGAGGATCAATCAAAGGCGACTGAAGGTGAGGTTGATAGTAGTTAAAGGTGAGGATCTGAGAGTTGTAGCCACGACATACCTTGTCAATTGAAATCTGCGCGGCCAAGCTTGACTAGATCGAAGGAAGTAAAAGAGGAAGCAGAGATGCTTCGTGCGAAAAGATCGTAAAGAGATTGTAAGTGGTTGACCGCCGTGATGAAATAAAGAGTAGTGGTTGTGGAAGTTGGAAAGAGGGAAGGGTTGAGAGATTTATCCCCTCGCGACAAGGCTACGACGCATAGACTAGCGAGATCAATGATGAAATCGAAGGCGGAGGGAAGTGAGAGAGAATTAAAGGTAAGGTTCGTGTAGGTTCGAAGATGTAGTGAAGATGTATGCACGCGCTTCTCAATCTTGCGCCCAGAGAGAACGCGCAAGAGAAGTCCGGCGAACTCGACGTGATCATTGCTCTGTCTGTTCGTCTTCGAAGTCTTCGAGTGAAGTATATAATCAAAGCCTGGGCAGAAAGCCAGGGATTGAAAGAATCTCGATTGTTTGTCAGGTGGTCTTCCTCGCTACTCTCACAACTTCTCGTTTGCCTTGCTCTTCATCTCTAATGGCGCAGAGCAAACACCCGCCGACCCTCGAATCAGAACTCGACCTAACTCTCACCAGGAATCGGGGTTGCGGGGGCAGAAGAAGGGTGAGAGCTGCTTTGGTTTTCTACGTCGACTTGTAAAGTTCTCTCTAGTTTTTAACAGATAAGAACAAACGAGGAGAACACTACTACCATATCTTCCCCGGTGAACTTTCGCAGAAATCCAGAGAAGAAACCATGTTGCAAAAAGGGGAGGAAAATGTGACAAGCTGGAATGGATGTAGTGGCGTGTTTCGGCATGCATCTACCCGCATCTTACAGACAAACTTGGATTCACACCCCTTCCTACGCAGTGTAGCCATTTTGTATGGCGAGCTGAGATGGCTTTGTGAACGAGTCTATTCCACGTCGTCATCTGCTCTCTTGGCTCCCAAGTACCTCTTGTCTTGTGGAAATTAATTGCCACACAGCCAGAATCTATCGAATCTCGCGTTTGCTATCGCATCTTAAAGCAGCAGGAGAAGGCCAAACGGCTCCCTCTGCACCTCTGGAAAATGCCATTTCAAAGCTGAATGACTTTCCTTCTTGGGAAATCTCATTATAACTGTATAATTCCGATTTGACCACTACGGCCCAAGGAGTCTGTTAAAGAGAGACTGAGTGAACGTTCTCGTTTACGTGGATCTTCGTCGGTGATATCTCGGAACATTGATCGGCGTTTAGACACCTCTTTTGCCACCACCCGCATGCGGCAGGAAGCGAGGCCGGCCAAGTCATCATCCAAATCGCCTTCTACAGTGCGGTGGGTGCAAAAAGTTTGTGTTGATGCTCCTTCTCCAAATCCAGCCATTCTTGCATTTATGTTTCCAAAGCTCATACCGACGCTATTTTGTCATATGTGATTACTAGTCAGGCTTAGTCGCATTCGATTTTATGTTTGTAAGTTGGCGGGTTTATGACTTGGTCGAGGTTGTTCGAGTTCTGAACAACTATTTCCCGAAGCATCCCGACTTCTATGCTAGTATAACTTTTGAATTCATTCGCAAACTTAATCCTCGCCGTCTGAACAATTTCCAGAGGCGAGACGGCAACAGAAGAAATCATCTAATCCGCCAAGCACTACACAGATGTCGATGCCATCGAAATCTAGCCTCTAGATCTCGCTAGCACGGCATCTACACTCGCTTTTGCGGAGCGGGTTAAGAAGGGACAGAAATACATGTTTGCAAGCATACTTTGCAAGCATACTTTGCAAGCATACTTTGCAAGCAGGCTGAATATAGGACGGCCGTGAGTAAAGGAGAAATGCTAAAATTTCAGAGTACTATCGCCGTATAAATCAGAAGAAATGATTCGTCCGCCACCTTTAAATACCTACCGCTGCCTATGTGTGAAGGTTTTTGATTTCTGAAGAAAGAGTGAAGATGGCTGTATTTTGTAACTAGCTTGAGCTTAGCCCTAAGCTTTGACCACCTCTTGTACATATTAGGACTTTGCGGGGCGACGAGCAGTCCAGATGTACCGATATTGATTTTAGTACGAGTGTAACACCTCCGAGTCCACTGCTAGAGAGAGATCTTGAAAGAAAGAAGAGACAAAAGGGAGGTTAAAGTAGAAGCTGGGGCGGGGACTTACATGTTGAAATAAGCATGAACACCCCCAGAGCAAACATCCTTTTCCGCTTCCTTTGTGAGTGCTGCAAGGAGCGGGGGTTAGAATGCTTGAGCTTTCACTTCTACCATTGCGACTTAGGGCCAGGGAACATCATTGTGGACACTTCAACAAAGTCTATAGGCATCATTGACTGGGAGACGGCTGGTTTTGTTCCAAAGGAATGGATAAGGACTAAATTTTGTGTTTCAAGCGGGATGGATCTTACAGGAGGGGAATTTAGTTCAGGGGTGGATTGGAGGAGACGAGTTCAGAGACAACTGGGGGAAAATGGCTTCCATGAGATTGCTGATCAATGGATGACCTGGAGTGAAAAGGACTGATTTATTTCCATTGAATATTTGCCTTACGACCAGTTAAGGGCGAGAATAAACCAAATGGAATGTCATGCTATACTCTCTATCTAACCCAGCTAACATAATCAACCTTGCCACTAATCTGGATCTTGTTAGAGAGCGCCAAAGGAATAGTCTGAACTTTTCATACTAGGATTAAAGAAGAATTTTCCTCCTATTTCACAACTACTACAAGGGCCTTCCCACAAGCGCTTCCGTCACTTTTCTTTCCGACGCAGTTCTTTGTCCCAGAGATGTTGTTGTAACCGCATTCAGGGCAATTGACCCTGTCGAGTGGCTTGGATGGAAGTGTAGCTGTCATATTGACTTGGTAGTACAGGTTAGAGATTGTCATGCAAAGAATGGTCTAGAAGATGGACTTACCCTGTAAGAAAGCGTGAAGCGAAAATTGATTCTCCACCACCCCTTTTTTGTGCCAAAATGTTAGCAGGGTTAATGTTGTACGCGTCCAATCCATGAAGAAGGGTGCTATATGATGCGATCCCCTGATTAGTCCATCCCCTAATCTATCAAAGGTGTGTTGAATGTGAATGGTTTACAGGGTGGTCTCTGGATTCACCCATTTATATTGACACTGTGCTGTCTCCGAGAAATCTCATGAAGGTGAGGCCAGGAAAAATGACCAATCATCTTCCATTCTGGACGGGCAAATCATCCCCTAGAGTAGTCGGTTGCAATATGTGCCAAGAAATCGGTGATGAAACTATCAGAAGGCCTTTGCCTAAAGCCTCTCACTTCCAAGCGGTACCTGAGCCTCATACCCTGCTGGTGGAGGCGTATTTCGGCAATAGTTGCTATATGAAAATTCAGTTTGGGAATCTGGATTTGCCCTGGCAAGACGTACGCGAGTGGAAAGCAAGACAATCAGTCCGCAATAGTACCTGTTTACGCTTCACCGCGAGATTGTAGTCTTTAGCCGCAGTTATTTGGGAGTGCAAAATGATATCTGAATAGTGGAACAGATGAAGGCTGATTTTTTGCGAATTCATCAAAGAGTTCATCTTGGTGCGAAAGTCGCTAGGGGCACACACAGGCAGCCTCTTGGAAATATTTGGGCACTACCTAGTTAGGACTAAGTCCCTTCCATTTAGACTTCTCCACAGAATATCAATTTTCTTTTGGGTCATCTTAGCGAGGACCTGGCCTGTGGCTGTCGGAACACTCATCTACCTGTGCTTTGGGTAATGTAACCTTTTAGTTCCTGTTTACAGCGGGGCGAGGCGCAGAACTAAGGCCTGTTGCGCCTCATTCCATAGCAGCCTGGACTCAAATCAGAAAACTGGCGCGTCTGCTGTCCTGCGGCGTTTTCCTGGCGAATCACTAGACTGCGTGATTCTGCCTTGGGGGGTTTGAAGATGGGGGATCGAACCCCTAGGAATCCGCTGACGAGCTGGGGCTCTTGCCAACGTCGTCACATCTTGGTGCGAATGTCGCTAGGGGCACACACAGGCAGCCTCTTGGAAATCGCAGCGACTCTAGTGTTTCTTCTCGTTCTATAAAGTCGCTGGCATAGCTCCCTCGCCCTAAGCTCGCCTCATCGACCCCGCCATACCATCCTGTTCGTCTTCTTCATCCTCCCTCTTGACAGAACGATGCATATCGAACTCCACATCCAGCAAGCGGCCGAGGACGGAAATCCTATGGCCATATCGAGGATCTTGAACCCGTCGAAGGACGAGGAGTCGTGTAACGGAGGCAGTTCAAGAGCAGTGTCGGATTCGTTGCATGGTCTCTCTACATATCCCGCCATGAGAAGCCAGCAATCAGCTCTCGATGAGCGTGAAGCCTTTTGGAGTCAAAAACGACTCCCATACAGGGCGATCAGCCTACGGAGACAGTATCCTAGCCGTCGAAGCTCTAGTTTCGATCATGGTTATCGGAATAATCGTTTACCAATCCATCGGTACAATCACTTCGGATCTCCTCGACAGAAGAGTTCCTACTCAACGTCACCGCCGGCATTTTCGTCACAAGGTCACAGCCACAGCCACGACAACCGTGGTGGTTCTCTCAGGCCTCCTCGTTCCAACAAAGCCTACACGAAAGAACAGGTAGATTGGATACGTTTCTATCATGACGACCTAAACAACGCCTGGAAGTCGCTACCTATTAAGTTCCAGCAACAGTTCGCAACAGAAACACGGGATTCCAATCAGTGTTTCTCCTCTCGGTATTATCGCGACAACCAAGTTCCAGATCATGATAACTGGGAGCCCATCATGGGCAGCGATGGCAGACCGAGGCTTATGGCAGCTAAGGTTCGACAGAGACAAACACCTAAGGTAGAGCACTCGACATCCCCTATAAGCTCGTTGAAAAACACCCTGAGCGGGCCCTCACCTACTCGTGGGTTGGTCAGGGCCACCAGCAGATTGCCAGAGAAATCATTCGGACGGATGAGCTATTGGAGAGAGGTGTGATTGTTGAAACAGACCCTAAGAGCAGTAAGTCGTCCTTGAGACATCATCCCCTGTTGTTAGGCTTGTGTTAACGTATTCCCAGGAAAGTGGCGTTGGCGCAAACTCATTCGAACCCTTGAAGCTGCGGGATTGATGGATTGATGTAGAACATAAAATGGAGCACCGAATTGAGGAATATTTGGATGGCGTAAAGTTAACAAGACAAAGTCAAAATTATTATAGAAAATCCTTCATCACATCCTCTAACCAAGCTGATTATTATATAACAGGATCAATATCGTTTCTTATATCTCTGTGTTAAGGGTAAGGTTTTTACTTCAGAGCTAGAAAAGCCAAACCTGGAAAAAGTATACATCTTTACCCACTCTCATACTAGATACAACGGAGCTAGGAAGTGTGCGAGGCATCTTCCATCACTTATCACGTACTAACACCGAATAAGAAGGTGGGTGACCAGGAGAGCATTCAGTTTTAGATCTAAGGGCCGGAGTCGCCGCAGGAAGTGGAATGCTCATCGGGGCTGTTGTATGCAGGGAAGGTGATCTGGGCTCCGAGGCTTATCCCAAGAGATAAACTAGGAAAAGGATGGATGGATATTGACCTGACCCCTTGTTGACGCTAAATATTGAGTGAGGCAGATTTCCCGCTAACCGATAATCCACTCCAGCCTCAACGGATACAGGAAGTGTAAAGAGCATTTAACCGAGCTTGAAAAGGGGTATGTATTACGGGAAAAGGATTGGTTAAGCGACTACTCTAATGCCAACCCCTTGTAGCAGTTGTTCACTTCACTCTAATGCCGCACATTGTGGAATATTTGAAAGCACCAAATTTGGTATAAGATCTTGCTAAGGTAGATTTGTATCTCTCAAGTCTAAGTGTAAAATGTCCAATCATGGCCACACCTCCCCGTGTGCAAGTGTCAACGATAGTGATCAAGTTGCATGATGTAGATAGATGAAACTAGACTGATAACAATCCAGCGGCTAAACCGAAAGGTATGATAGGCTTTGCAAGATTCTGAAGGATCCCCCGAGTTTTGCACCCATTTCTCATACGTATGCCGACTCCACACTTCTATGTACTTCGCCTGTCTAGTCAATCAAGTTGGTGGAAGTCTTAGAGGGGATGATGGGCGTCCCTTCCCAGACTCACCTATAACGGCCCTATCAACACCGCAGATGAAACAGAGCTGAGCTGGTATGCTCCAATACCCACACTCCAACCCTGAAAATGAAGGTGAATGGCCAGGAGAGGGTATTCAGCTTTTGGTCTCAGAGCCGGGATTGCGGCAGGTGTAAAGCTCACGCTTTTGGCCTCGAATTCCGATGCGTGGTCAAAGTTGGTAGGCCTAGAGTATACGTGGCATCACAGTCTTCTATCGTAACTGTTCCTGCCAGCAAGAACTCATTCTAATCAAGTATTTATATAACAAAGCCTGGAAATAGGTGTCACGTAAGCGGATTCAATAAGCGAACTCCTCCAGCAGTTATACAAAGGTCCTAAGAATGTTGAAGAAATGGAGGCCAGGAATTTTAAAAGTTATTGGCGTGCATATTGCTGTCATACAACTGCCCTAGCCGCCGAGGAAGAAGGAAGACAACAGGGCTACTGCAAGCAGGGATATGATCTGCCATCCTCTGAGGAGATTGCCAAGGCAAGAATGGTTGAGGGTATTGCAACAGGGGAACATGGCTCAGGTACACCCCTACCTAATGAATTATATCTTATTTGATGACGTGGAATAAGAAATCACGCAATCACCTTGCCCCTTGACAGCGCCAATGTTTTGGAGCGAGGCAGATTTGTGTAGATAGAGCCTTTAGCTTCGATAACCCCTCGCAGCTAATCAATAACCCACTTTAGCCTTGACAAACACGGCAAGTTCGGCTGTGTCGAGGCAAGGTACCTGGAAGATATAAAGAGCACCTGGGCCAGCAAACCTCCTTCATCACATCACATTCAAATTCAATATCCCTTCATCCTACTCCCTTTCCTTCCAACATGAGCGCGCCACCTCTGTCCCAGGCTGGGCCTATCCCAGAAGGACACAGTTTCTACGTGAGTTAAGACCATTAAAGCTGGGAAAATAAATGCTGATAAAAAAGAACCCTACTGAGTCGATCTCTCAGGCTACATCGGTCACCGACAAAGAGTTAGTCATCTTTGCGAAAATCGGCTTTCTACAGTAGTCATACTAACTTTGTACAGGTGTACACAGGGTCCTGAGGAATCCGTACCAGTCGAAATCCCCATCGATCTAGTAAGCTATGCACAGTACCTTGGTGAAGATGCTCGAGTTACCCAGCTTCGTAGTAAGTTTTCCGGATATCCTACTCTGAATATTATTGACCCTAGAGAACTCGATCAAATGTTTAGAAAAATGGCAGGAGAGACTCCTGGCTATGGTTATATTCCTACAGAAATGGTCAAGTTTCTGCCTAGCATAACACAGGGGTTGATTCGTAAGTTTTCAGTATATCTCAAGCCAGTTCTTCATCTGACTATCTACCTTAGAACTTGTTGGAGAACTACAAGCAAATGTTGGCCATTTCAAAATAAGCCGGCAACGAGAGAATCAAGACGTCTTCCAATCCGGGGATTTTATGCGTCGTAAGTTTCATAACTTATTCCCATCTTTACCTCTGGCTAATGAGATGTGAAGGGTATATAAGCTGGCTTCAAGGAGAGAATGAGAAGCTTCAAGGTATACAAACACTCCCTTATTAACTTTCACAGTTTGATAACCTGAAATAGTTAAGATCGAGGACCTACGAGAAGCACTTAGCCAGGCAGAGGAAAATTATACTAGTATGAAGGCGCAGAAGGATAGTTTGGAAAGGGCACTTGATCAGGAAACTTTCAACATTAGCAACGAAGACACGGGTAGGAAACGCATGCGTGTAGAATAAGATGGCGGTAAAGCATGGAAGGTTAACTTTAAGGGATACTACGTAGCTCGCGAAGCTAGAATGGCCAATAAGAAGCAAAAGTTTCAGGGGTAGTACTACGTAGCACTACTCATCCTCGCTTAGCTGAAATTCATTATATTGTTGTAGCCCTCGCAGTATTCGGTTAGCTTGTTTTCAAGAGGTACGAAGGCACATGCCCCATGTAACATCATCGTTAGGTTTAAGGTTGTTGGCGCTGTTAATTACAAGATAAGATATATTTAGGCGATGACTTACGTAAATGCATTCTATCCCTTTGTTATTTAGCTTCGAAACACACCGCTGATATCCTTACGCTATTGCTCTCGTATCTTGTGGGTAACCAGCGGAAGCAGACATGTCAACCGGTGTGAGGAACTTGGATTAAGGGGTTGGGTAAACCAAGGGCGTGGCAATCGAGGAATCTGGGCGGGACGAAAGACGTACGACAGTAGCCCGACGGCAACCCGCAATCGAGGCAGCACCCTTGATTCTGTGGATGTTTTGAGGGAATGTAGGGATAGAAAGGAGTACTCAAGGGATGCAGACGTACATAACCAGGAGAAGGACCGAAGGGACGAAGGGGAGGCATCGATTATTCTGACTTGCAATAGAACACTGGTTGTTCTACCTGTCTGCGTACTCCACTGCTTGTTTTTACTCTCACAACCGGATGGTTCTCGAGGTGAGAGATCAAACACGATACCCTTATGTCTTGCTAACTTGAATTCTCGCTTTGGACTATTCAAGTCAGATATCAAAATACTTCATCTACAGATCTTAAGAAGTTGGTTTGCCACGGATCAAGCTTAGATAGATGTGTATTATATGGTAGCCTCCCTCTACCGACATATATAATATAGATATGGGTTAGAATACATTCGTTCCCGTGAAGTACAAGTCCGGACTCTAACCCCCTCTTCCTCAAACTCCTCAACTGCATTCTCGACTGCCTCCTCAAACCCCTCCTCAACTCCCACTACCAGTGAGCCCTTGTACTTCGTAGTTTCCTGCGTTCTGCCTTGTCGCAGCGAATTTCAATCCGGTCGTATAGGTAATCAGCACTCCTTCCAATTCCACAAAGTAACCGTGCCATTTCGTAATCCCGCTTATTTGCTGCCTCTTCTCTTGCAACCAGTTTTGCTGCTCGTTTTGCCTGTATCGCCTGCGCCCGTTTTGCCTGTCTCGCCTGCGCCCGTTTTGCCTCTGCCAGCTTCGCTTGCTCATCTCGCCACTAGAAAAATGTGTCAACCTCAAGCCTCGAAAGCTCTAAGATTGATGCCAGAATATTCTGGTCCTCTTCTGGAAAGGCCCCCGGCACTTGAAACTCTGCCCAAAGGTTTCTGCTTGAGGAAAGAGCGAGAAGTGTCAACCACCACTGTTCCTGTAATATATCTTGTTGAACGCGGTGGTGAAAGCAGAGTAGTCTGCCCGAGATAAATTGAAGTAAATTCCAGAGCTGATCGATGGATTCAATGCGTTTAAGTGCATGGAGTGCTGTATATCCCCCTACGAGGTTTATTTCTGAAATTTGGTTGGGACATGTCGTATTCTTTGAGGTGGTTCCAATACATTTTGAAGTAAAGTTCGGTTCGATATTGAGTAGTTGGCAGATGTCCATATAGAAGGTGCTGAAGTCTATATTTGTTGGATTTCCAAGGTATGGGTTCAAGTAGGTCATGTAGAATTGATTGTATTGTAAAAGAAGCTATTGTACAGCCTTTTATATCTAGGAAAAGGGGTAAAAGAGTAGAGTGGTAACCCAATGCGGAAACAGTACAAATAATGAAATAACGTGGTTTATCAGGACCCTGCGCATATCAGGACCCTGCGCACATTCCTACTCCCCCACTACTTTAAAATATAATTAAACAACCACAATATATAAATTTAACTAAAACTACTAAGAATCTGATGAACTAGATATATCTACATCTACTTGACAAGTTCGTGCATTATGACCAGCTTTTCTATAAGTGCCACAGCGCCTACTAGTTAATTGCCCCACCTTCCGATTACCCCCCTCTACACGTATATCGCGTCGAACCTGCTTATCTGCGTCTTTCTGTGCTAGAATATCCTGTGCATCCTCTATAGTAAGTGCACCGCCTTGACGTACATGAGTCTTCCTGGCTCTGTGACGTTTGCTAAGGGCTTCATTTGCTGCTCGAAGTGTACGTACCTCAGCTGTTAAAAGGGTTACTTCATGAGCTAATTGCTCTGTACCTTTCACTAATGCAACAACTGTCTGGAAAATTGGTGTTAGCGAGCTTCCTTGGTGACTAGTAATCTGGTTCTTTACAAGAGTTGTTTGTGAAAGAGCTTTGGCGGGGTTGTGAGGAGTCTGAGAGACCCAAGGGTCAGCGTCGATAGAGGGGGGCCTAGTAGGGGTTGGTGTCCGTAACTTTACATCAAGCTTTGAAATCACAGCCTGTGGATTAAAAGGTACTAAGCCAGCCCCACGGAATCTAGCTTGAGCGTTTTGGGCTATTATTGATTCTGTATAGGCTGCTTTGAAGGCGAGAAAGAACTCGACCTTTGTGATGTAGTTGATATAAGCTTTAATAAAAGTCTCAATTTGTTGACCATATGCCCGTTTTAAGACACTAAAACACCCAACATCGAGTGGCTGGGTTAAATGAGAAGAGTAAGGAGGTAGTCCAAGAGTAATAATGTTATGTGCCTTACAGTACTCTTGGAATTCGGCCGATTCATGACTCTCATGCCCATCAAGGACAAGCATTCGATATAGACCCTTTGCTTGAGTAGAAGTATGCTTATCGAAGTGCTTGAGCCATTCTAGACCTGTCTCATTATTCGTCCAGCCATTGATTGTTGGTTTAATAACCCAGTTGTACAGAAGGCCGCTCTTAGTATACCAGCTTGAGAGGTGGCATTTCCCCTTTACTACCAAAAATGGAGGAATACTCCCACCTTTGCCGTTGATACAAGTAATTGCAGTAGCCCATTCTCGATTGCCTGGCTGAACTGCCTTGCCTCTGCCACGTCGATCTGCGCGTGTAACAACCATAGAAGGAGTAATCATGCCTATCATAAAGCTAGTTTCGTCGAAATTCCAAAAATCACAGTCTAGAATGCTGTATTTTGCCCTCATTTTCTCCACCAGTCGAAACCACGTACTAATAAGCTCAGGATCTTCGCATAAGGCTCTTTGGAAGTCGTAAACGCGATTAAAACACGTCTTTATGGCTGGTTGTCGTTGTACAAATCGATGCGCCCAGAGCTTCCCAACGTGTCTCCCCCCCCGCGATTCGAGGATATAATTCACTATATCTTCCACACTAGCTAGCCGGGGTGCAAAGCCTCTTATATCCAAATCAAGTATATATCGAACAATAACCTCCTCCTCTAACTCGGTCAAATTTGTATTTGCTGGCCGACGATCGGAGAGTGGAATATGGCCGTTCATTCTAAGGCGAAGTGTAGATTCAGGAACTTTATAGATTTTTGCAGCTTTTCGACGACTTAGTTTTCTTTTCGAGGTTCGAATAGCTTCAATAGCTAAAATAATACATGCTTCTTGAGTTTGTACCTCCATTAGAAAGGGTAAAAAACGCGTGTCAAAATGATAGGGTTAGAGAGTCGGCAAAAGTGCGCAGGGTCCTGATATGCGCAGGGTCCTGATAAACCACGTTATTATATAAGGAATTTAAGAAACTCTTAGAAAGTATTACTATGTCTTAAGCTAATACTACTTGATAGATATTCTAGTATAAAATTATTAAGAAAGCTTATAAATTAAAGCTTAAGATTAAGTACTTGAAATGTGGCTATCAGTAGGTCATTTATAAATAGCTCGGCTTTTCTATAAGATATTACTATAAGATATAGGTATTAGTAGGTGATCTACAAATAGATGAAGTTATGATTATAGTGTAATTCATAGGTAACCTACAAGTAGCTCGAATTTTCTACAAGATGTGACTAGTAGTAGAGAATCCACAAATAGCTCGATCTTTCTACAAGATATTTCTATAAGATGTGGGTATCAGCAGATAACCTACAAATAGCTCAACTTTTCTACAAGATAATTTTACAAGATATAGGTATGGGTGGGTAACCTACAAATAACTGGAAGTATTGTTATAGTAGGTAACCTACTAACTGCTCGGATTTCTCAATAGTTGTTCCTGGGTAACCTAACGAATAGTAAATAGAGAAGAAATTAATCGAAATGGGGCCGTGTTATGTGCGTTGTCTTGTGGGCTACACCAGGGGTTGTAGGCATTCGTGGGACACCCTATTTCACACCGAAAATAATAGTAGCGAGCTAAACCACGACTTCCATGCGAAATAAAAACTAGATGACTATAAATCTTACCTTATTGACTTTAATATAGTAGCTTGAAATCATTAAAATTAAGTCGCGTTGTAAAAGAAACAAGAGTTGTAAACATCCAGTTTGGGTGTAAAATGTACGGGCTGTCCCACGAATGATCGCAGCCCCTGTTGCTATATATCAACACACAATTTCAGTAATACAGGAATGGTACACGAGTTTAACGAGTACGCTAAAATGCCCCAAGAGCTAGCTCCATTGCTCCACCTTGGCTTCAGTTCCCTTTGTATACCTGAGAGATCATCTCGAAAAGGTGGGGTACCTGATCAAGTCATCATCATCGTCAATGATGTCCTCTTCCCTGGATCTCCTGCCTTCATCTTCGTCTTCCACATCATTATCGACTCCTCCATCATCTTCGTCCTCATTAAAGTCGTCGAAATCATCATCCAAATCCTCTTCATCATCCCCGATCTCTACAGCCCCAAACCTAGGTTTCTTGGCTTCTCCGCCATCAGCTTCCGCCGAATCCTCTGTAATAGTATCCGGTCCATTTGCCGAATCAACTTTGACAACATCAGTACTTTGCGTATTATCGGCCTCATCCTCTTCCCGTTGTTCTCCTTGATCGAGCCCTCCTTCTGAGCCTTCTCTCAATTCTTCTTCCGGAATAGCCGAACCTCTCAAACCATCACTATTCCATGGTACCGTGCTCTCCCGTCGTCGTGCTGCCTCTTTAAAGAAAGGAACAAGACGTTCATTCCGGGATTTATGGCTAACACGCTTCCTAATACCACCTTCCCTCGGAGCCACCGCTCCTTGCTCCGTCAATTTCTGAACACTTTCTCCATCAGACCACACAAGAGGTAACGGTATGGTGATGTTGTGACTGTATTCCTTATCTGCAACATGATCGTTAACAGCCAACGTGTGTTTGAAATCGTCCTCGGTGAGAATCTTTTGCAATTGAACGGCATCCAGCTTGGTTCTCATGATTCCCTTTATTTTTGCCATAGCGCCGTTGTTATACCAGCCATCATGTAAGATATCGCACTCTTCCCGCAGTGTGCAATTTTTGACAAGCCTAGCAAGTAGGGGATCAGTAAGATCGCAAAGTTGCCAGACCTTTCCGTCAAGAACAAAGGATTCGCCATCAAAAAGATGACTTGTTGGATGATATAAATTTGAGCCAACCGTTTTATCTCGGGAAACCCTAAGACGCCGAGCAGGCTTTGTGGCACTTTCCTGGTAGATTTTGAAAACCACAGTCTGGTAAATGCGATATTTTGGGTCATTCCTGGGGTCAATACCCATTTTGATCAAAGCATCACGCCAAGGACCTCCTCTAAATGTATACGCAACGTATTGAATATTGTATCGAATCAAATGACTGTAGGATAGAGCGGCAAATCGATTTTTCAGAGCCCTCCGAGTCCAGATGGGGCGTTCCCGAAAAGCGATTTCAAGTTGCTTGACAACATTGATTTGTTCTGGATCATCTGGATATTCATCGGCATAGAATTTGGGGATTTCCTCCGCGTCAGCAATCAGGTACTGTATTTTGATGGGTTCCCCTCTGCCTTTATTGACTAATACAGCGTTTCCAGTGGTATCTACTTCTGCCAGAAGATCGCCGTTTTGGTGCCATCCCCAATTGAAAGGTAATCCATATGCAGATAGAGTTGGAGGTGGGACATGATCTTGGCCTTTCTTAAAGCCCATTTCAGGATTGAGTTTGAATTCCCGAAGTTTGGAAACTATTCGAGATATCAGTTAGTGGGAAGAGTATATGTGAAATATTGACTTACCGTCACCTGAGAGAACAGTCGGTTTCAATCGTTGGAAGAATTCTGTGTTCGTAGCGGAGTGATGAAAATCTGGAAGAGCTAAAAATTTGAGTTAGTATAGGAAGTTATTCTGAGGATAGATAAACAAACTTCGGAATCGATGAGTATGGCTTATTTCACCCACTGCTTCTATCTTGTAGTTTCCCGAGTTTGCTTTGAGAGTGTTTAAAATCGTCGAGGGCTTGACCAAGGATGAGGGGGTATCTGATGACGGTGAGACATCTATATCACCTTGGAATGGTCCACGAGAGCCCCGTTTCCGTTTTCTTCCTGTTCTCTTTGGTACAGTGATTTTGAGAAGTACATCGGTTGTCGCAGTGTGATGGGATAAGATTGGGTGGGACATGGGGTCATTAGGGCGAAGGTACAAGGGTACACATCCTTCTGGATCTTCCCCTCGAAATATCTAAGTAGTCAGCAAGAACCCAGAATTGACTTGACTTTGAAGGAGATTGGAAAGATAAAAGAAGAATCGTCGTTGGGCTTGTTATGAGATCATAATTGTCACAAAAAGGGAGATATATTATAGTTTAAAGCAAAAGAGAAAGCTTACTCGTTCCCAAGGTTGATTTTGTCCAAATGTGGCAAGAGCTTTGTCGATATTCTTGACAACCATGGGATGCTCAACCGCGTAGACGGCTCTGCGCTCAATGGGATATAACGGAGCACCTTCTGGCATGGTGCTGGATGGATTGCGTCTTAGCTAAAACGCGAGTTGTGGAGGATTTCTGTCTGTCTAAAAAACTCGATTTCTTTGGGTGCGAAATTGAGAAAGTCGATGAGATGGGAATGGGTCGTGGAGATTGGATGAAGTACTCCATGGAGAGTTGGAAGATTTATGAGGTTGTGGGAGTGAATACCAAATGCTTAGCCGACTTTTGACGGTTGTAGACTTGTAGCCTTCCCACTCAGGCACCCACCTACGGCATCCTCCACCAAGAATCGGTTTAGCGCCTTTTGAAGCCCAAATTAACGTTAGGCGCACCGGGCAGCAGCCGCCAGCAGCCAAAGCCCAAGCATCAGTCTAGCACCAAACTAGCTCAAATGATGTGTTGATATTGAATTGCCCGTCCGTCCATTGGATTTCTAGAATTGCCCTCCATCACCACCTCGAGATCCTAATCCCACCTCCCGCATATTTGCCTGCGGAGCGCCTCGAGTGTCGAGTATTCAGCAGTGTGCCATCCTCTCAAGTGCACCAGTGAAGAAGTCGACGAGATCCAGGGAATCGAGAGGCAGGTGGAAGACGAGACGCTATTCACCGCCGACGGCAACCCCTCCTCATCATCTGCACCTGCAGCAATTGAACACCGTTGACCGGCGACCCTTGGATACTCTACATGTTTGTCAACTTCCTCAACACCAGTGACTTCTTTTGCTGGTCATAGCTGCTATTAAGCTGTCTGCCATAGGGAGCGTGCGCTGACGGGATTCCATCATTCAGTTCAACAGAGCCCCACCAAGATCAAGACCACGAACCACCTCAACCCCAACCCCAAATCATCCTTTCCGAGAAAGGGAAGCAGTCCTTGCCTGTGATTCCCAGACCTCCATCGAGCGCCCACCGAAAGAGAAATCTGCAAAGAGCTACCTCCTCCCTACCGACGGTGACCACCCATTTGTACCAACGTTGCGCCTCGAGCAAACGGCATCCTATAATTCGAGTGCGGTTACGACCAAGGACTCAATACCCCATCGTTTGCTGTCGCCTGCCAATATTTATACCAATCCTTAGGCCTCAATCAAACCCACAGTCTTAAGCCTTTACATGTGTGCCAACCTCCAGCAACACGACTGATCCATTCCACCACCCCCTCTTTCTTGCTGCGCGGCTGCACGTTTCCATTGATAATATAACAGTAGCTCGAGTTTCGCTCGGATGTGGAAGAGTGCGCCGAAAGAGAAAAAGGAAGAACCCACAGATAATACGGGCAATTCGCGCATAATGAAGGGCTTCAGGCAAAGAGTTGTAAGTCATCCCGTCAAATGTTAAACGAAGCCAGCCAGCCAGCCAACCTGCCGGCACATGGGATGAAGCGAACCTTTTCCTCTTTTCTCGATTGACCGCATGCTTACTCTCTTAGCATGAGCAGCTTTCGCGCACCAAAGACCCAAAATCTAAGTCCAAAAAAGAGTCCAAAGACGGCACCTCGTCCCCCTCGCAAGCCGGCTCGTCGAGAGAGCAAGGTCAGTCGCCCGTCGCAACGCCCTCATCCTCGACCACAACACTCACCGACCCTCGAAACAAACCCCTTCCACCAAACGATGGTGTAGCTCCAAATCCAGGCTCAAGCCCCGCTGCACAACCACAAACGGGGTTAAATCCAGGCGCTGTTGCACCTGATCGATTTAATACCACGATGAATGTGAGCCCTGCCAATTCCTCTGCACCGGGCACACCTAATCGTCACGGTCAGCTTCCCCCTAGTGTCGTTATTAGCCCCAGCGCGCCTGTAAGTATTTGATTCTCTCGTCTGATATTTTACGCGCTAATCATCCATCGTCAAGCACGTTCCACCACCAGGAGCCGCAGAAACCATGCCTCACGATTTGGCACCACCCAAAGCTGGTCAGAAGTCACTAATGTTTCACGGTCTTCAAACCACACCAAAGGATGTCCCTGAGGGCCTTAGAACACCAAAGAGACAGCATTCGTCGAGATTTGATATTTCCCCACAACGTGAGCTCGAGAAACTGCCCGGGTTCCACGAGGTCCCTCCAAATCGTCGCCAGGAACTCTTCATGCAGAAGATCGACCAATGCAATGTCATATTCGACTTTAATGACGCTAGTGGAGATATGAAATCCAAGGAGATCAAAAGATTGGCATTACACGAACTCCTCGACTATGTCGCAAACAACAGACAAGTTATCACGGAAGCCATGTATCCTCGAGTGGTGGACATGTTTAGCAAGAATCTTTTCCGACCAATTCCTCCACCAATGAACCCCCAGGGGGAAGCGTTCGATCCAGAAGAGGATGAGCCGGTTCTCGAAGTCGCCTGGCCTCATATTCAAGTTGTTTACGAGTTCTTCCTACGTTTTATCGAGAGTCAGGATTTCAACACCAACATTGCCAAGGCATACATAGATCATAGCTTCGTCTTGCAACTGCTAGAGCTGTTTGATTCCGAGGACCCAAGAGAGAGGGATTTCCTAAAAACCACACTTCATCGAATATACGGCAAATTCTTGAACCTTAGATCGTACATCCGAAGATCCATCAACAATGTGTTCTTTCAATTCGTTTACGAGACTGAGCGCTTCAATGGTATTGCAGAATTATTGGAGATTCTTGGTTCAATTATCAATGGATTCGCTCTACCTTTGAAGGAGGAGCACAAACTCTTCTTGACTCGGGTCTTGATTCCGTTACATAAGGTCAAGAGTTTGAGCATGTATCACCCTCAATTGGCCTATTGTATTGTCCAGTTTCTGGAAAAGGATGCAGCATTGACAGAAGAGGTATATAAATTCCGCTAAACCAAGTATATGCGAGCTAACAAGCATAGGTTGTTCTTGGCTTACTACGATACTGGCCCAAGGTAAACAGCACAAAGGAGGTCATGTTCTTAAACGAGGTTGAAGATATCTTTGAGGTTATGGATCCAGCGGAATTTGCCAAGGTCCAAGAGCCCTTATTTCACCAGCTCGCCAAATCAGTTGCTAGCCCTCATTTCCAAGTGGCTGAACGAGCACTTTACTTCTGGAACAATGAATACTTCTGCAACCTTGTCAGCGATAATGTTGAAATCATTCTCCCAATCATGTTTGCTCCTCTCTACGAAAACTCAAAGGGTCACTGGAACCGGTAAGCAGTTATCCGAGCATCTAACAATATTCAAAGCTAACATCAATAGAACAATTCATGGTATGGTTTACAATGCCATGAAACTCTTCATGGAAATCAATCCTCAACTTTTCGATGATTGTTCCCACGATTACACCGAACACCAAAACAATGCCGAGGCTCGTGAGCTTGCTAGAGAAAACAAGTGGAAAGCACTCGCAGAACAAGCAAATCGTTCAAAAACCAATGGCGTACGACCTGGAGCCGTTTCGTCACCATCACGAAGCAAAATATCTACACCTTTGCGAGTAGATGAGGTAGATCCAATGACGGAAGATAACCAGAAGAGGTTGGACTCACTCAAGCTTCAAGATGCGGATCGACGGGATAGAAGGCCGGCTCATGATCGACAAAACTCGGTAGGCTCCTCCAGAAGCCAGCGATAAATATTCTTTGGCATTATGCTTGTTTGCCCACTTCATTCTACCTTTTAGGATGTGCCTACTTTGTTCCAGATCTTGTGACGGATAGAAGTGTTGGGCTCACGCATTACTATTCTTCTTCTCTCCCATTCAGCATTTTTGTGTATTCGCGCGTTTTCCGATTGGCATCTTCTGGTGCGGTGTTGATTGATGATTTGGCGGTTGACGATGGCTCATTTCAGAAATCCGGCTCTAGTCCTAGTTCTACCCGCACACCACGGGCTCGATCTCGATCGAAAAGTTCGGGTTCTGCCTCGGCGGCAATATCAATCGACGACATTACTGGTGATTATCAATTGGTTCGCACATTGAGTGATGAACATGCTAGTCAACTTTCTTGAAAGCTTTACGCGGAAAAGAGCCTTCTCTTCACGATGGGATGGGTTGATGGAGGGTTGATTACTTTTTTACACCTCATGGCCAAGGGTGTTGATTTATGTATGACGAATAAGCATAACTTTTTACTTTTTTTGCCAGCGATTCTTCGTTTGGATGTCCCCGTTTGCGGTTCCGGGTTTGGGACGGGAAGAAGGGGTATTTTTTTTCTCTTCCATATTTTCTCATTAGACTTTTGTTTTTCTGAATGGGGAACCCCTTCTTCGTAACGTATAGTTTTCTCTCTCTCCTTCTCTTCGTTTTTTGAAGTAAATATGGAGGGTAAAAGGCACACGATGGCGTTCAGATTGTTACGATTCCTGGAAGCTAATGAAAAAGTGATGAAAACCATGATTTGCTGGCTGACTTGTTTCCATGCAAAACCATGAATAACTTGACTTCGAAATTATGATAAATTGTATTGATGTCTTGTGGTATTTTCGCTTGTTCATATGTTTTTCATGATGATATCCAGGTCCCCTCTGAAAGCCTTGCCTTTTCCTATTCTTATACATCTCAACGCCTGTGACCCAACGCTTCCGTCTACTCTAACCATCTCGTGAATCTGCCAACCTCATAAAATCAAAACCAAAATCAGCAGTATAATCAAAACGAAGATCAGCAGCGCGATACAACAACTACTCAACCCATCCTCATTCTTGCGTATCACGGTCCCCATAGTTTTTAACCCCGTTTGTAAACGCCCGCCTACTCGATCCGCTAGGCCGTCTACTGTATCTAGCATTTCTCCTTGCTCCTCGAGTTCGCGGCCCATGTCGTCGGCTTGTTGGCGGAGGTTGCCTACGGTGCGGTAGACGGAGTCGAGTTGGGTGTCTTGCTCGTGGAGCATTTGGAGTTGTTGCTGTTGCTCAAATTCCGCGTTGTAATCTTGGGTATCCTCATCGTCTCTTCCTCTTGAATTATAGGGATCATCTTGCGTTCCCGTCCTGCCATTAGCCTTCCCTTTCTTTGATTTTGAGACGTCGCCTGGCGCTTTTGCGAGTTCCTCGTAGTAATCTTCTATTTCTGAGGTTACTTCTTGGATGAATTGTCGACGACGCGCTATTTCGGGGGTGTCTAACCCGTATTTGTAGGGGTCTGATTGGACTGCTTCTATGGAGAGGCGCAGGTCGGAGAGGTCTTCTGTTATTGATGCTAGGGCGGTTTGCAAGTCTTTTCGCGCTTCGAGGAGCTCGGGGGAGGGGGGTTTGGTGGGGGAGGAGAGGGTGGAGATTCGGAGGTAGGATGTGAAGAGGGGGCGGGTTGTTAGGAGGGCGGATTGTACGTCTCTGTTGGTTGGGGGTTAGTGAGGTTCAGTTGGGTAATAAAACTGGTTGTTGGGTAGTAATAGGGAGTGAAGGGGAGGTTGTATTTGGGGAATACGGGGGCACCGGAGGATTGTAGATGGGAGTGGTAATATGATATGAGAGAGTCGTACGCTTGAACTTGGAGGAAGGGGTCCTCTTCGTTGGTTGAGGACATCATCTTGGACGATGTTTGGAGGAAAGGATACACCCTTCCCCGCGATCCCCGCCTTGTATGCCCTTTTCTTCTTCCCGCACCTTCTGTACTTCTTCCGGGTGTCTGGGTCAAGGATTTGGTATGCGTCGTAGGAGGAAATGTGGCGGGTTATGTTGTGTCTTTTCGATGCGGTTGAGCTTAAGCTTAGAGCTACGTAACACTAAGTCAACTAGAGGCGAGTTGGGAACTGTTGCCGCGATTGTTGGCTGGAATTGCGGGTGACGGGAGGTTCGTATTAGGCTTGGCCACTGCAGATTTGATATGCGGCCCGCGAGAATGGATTTTAGGTTCTGCAGGTGTACAATAATAAAGTACGACCTGTCGTTATTCGCACGAGGCTGTTGTCGCAATCAACCTAGAAGGCAGCGGGGGCGAGCCCGGTGCCGAGATGGTAGTCCATCACGGAGTCGGCTCTTCGCCCGCTCTTCACCCGCTCTTCACCCGCTCTTCACCCGCTCCTCACTTCACACCTGCAACAACACCAGCTTCATATGTCGTGATCCAATCTGTATCTCTTGCAGCTGCAGATAATGTTGGTCCAATAATGTATGTATGAATATATTTTCTGCAGCAACCCTGTGGCTTTTCCTGGCTTCTGAGGGATCTATATGGCCCGGGTTGATAGTTTTCTCAGTTGTTGGAGTTCAGGGTCTTCCCAACGAACGTCCCCTGAAAACGCCTCCAACACCTCTCCAACGCACCTCGCGCCTCTCCCACCAACAACGACACAACACATTGCCAGTGTAGGCACTGTGCTCTATCAACGTCGTACTTCTGTATCTTGTACCCCTCCTTCTGAATTTATCCTTTTTCCTCCCTCGACCCCTTCTCTTGGTACATGCACAACACCACTCCACAATTGGATGGCTCCTTCCATTGCGAATCCATCCCTGGTAGGTGTTTACGATGCTAAGCTCACCAGGTTAGGCTCTTTGGAACAGGTCTGCTGAGTACTGCCTTACGGTACACACACTTGTCACCTCCAACCCAGCCTAACACTTCTTTCGTATGTCGGTGTGGGTGTATTCAGCCATCCCCTCCATTTTTGCCACTGGAGCGGCTCTGGAAGCTCGATCAGTCAGATTGAGGCGACAACATCCCTCTGCTGCCTTGCTAGGCCGAGAAACGCGTCAACAGTTCGCTTCTAGGCGTCAAAGCTGTTACCGTATCAGAAGAGAGAAGCTGGCGTTCAAATATCATATTAATTGACGTTGTGCCCTTCAGTCTACTTTTCTTTAGCTCACCGACCTCCCTACCTAGGTCCTCTTTTTTACATTCCCTCCTTCTCATCTGACTCAAACATCCTGGTCATCGTGGTTCTACAAGTAGATTAGGACGGTCCCGAGAAAAGTTTCTCTACAAAACTCCGTCCATTCACAGAGAAACACACCCAGTTTCCTACATTGTTGTTGCTGCACAAGTCCTGCAGAGCCAGCAGACCACCAGACAATCAGAGACATCGTTTGCCCTTGGGTTTCAGCTCCCGTGGTTTTAAGCAAGCATCTGGTTGGATTTCTTCCATATTTCCGAAGAAATCCTCCTTTCGGAAATCACTTTTGGAATTTCGAAATTCCCACCGCCTTCGGGAGAGCAGGTCAAGACCACCTTTCAATACAATAATCTCTTTTTGTTAGGTCTCTTGCAATCATGAGGCAGAAAGGTCTCAACTCCATATTGGGCTCTGCTGCCTCTACATTTTCTCCTAGCTCGGGAAATATGTTAGAATCAAATAGCACTTTGCTGGGTGGATTCTCTCCCACGACTTTGCTCGAAACTTTCATCCCGGGCTACGGACACATCCACAAGATTTTCCTTTACAACTTTGGACTGGATGTTACCATCGTGGTATCTCTCGGGGCAGCCCTATTCATCGCTGCACGACTTCTTCAAAGCGCCAAAACGGTCTTCTGGACATTCCTCAACGCCTACTTCATGTCTGAAATCACAGTCAGCAGCACAGACGAAATCCATGGTCACCTCATTCAGTTCCTAGCACACCAATATAAGATATCCTCTTCTCGGCGTCTCATGGCCGAAACACCTTCCAAGAGCGCTTGGGAACTAGACAGTGAAGACACAGGTCAATCCATCGAAACAAGCGTCGATGCAAGCGGAAAAATCAAGTGGCTCAACTTCTCCAATCAAGAAGCGAAATCCCAACCTCGCTTTACTCCGGCTATCGGATCGCACAATTTCTGGCACAATGGCACTTATTTTCAATTGAGACGCAAGGAAGTTAGCGTTTTTGATACCCTCGGTGGAGGAGCGACATCCTTCAAAGATAAAGAGGTGCTTACACTTTCTTGCTTTGGAAGGAGTACCGATCCCATCAAGGCTTTGATCCAACATGCCAAAGGTCACTATCATCTCGGCCACAAAGCGAAGACTATCATCAAGCGCCCGGCGCCTAAAGACATGAGACGTTTTGGTGGTCGTGGAGCTTGGGTCAAGATCGCGGAACGACCTTGCAGACCGATGAGAACTGTCGTCTTGGATGAAGAGAGGAAAATGGATGTCTTGGCTGATATCAATGAGTATCTCAATCCCATCACCGCACGTTGGTATGCGAATAGAGGTATTCCGTATCGTAGAGGATATCTGTTTTATGGTAAGTAATCTTTCCCTTCCTTCGGCGTGAAAATATGTACTGATATCATTCGCAGGTCCTCCGGGCACGGGCAAAACTTCCTTAACCTTCGCTTTGGCTGGAGTATTTGGATTAGATATCCATGTAGTCAGTTTACTGGAACCTACTCTTACGGAAGAAGAGTTAGGGATGTTATTTACGAATTTACCGGCTAGGTGTATTGTCTTGTTGGAAGATATCGACACAGCCGGATTGATTCGAAATGAACCTACTGACGCAGTGGAAGAAAGCAAAGGAGACAAGGACGGAAAGCAGGGATTCGATGTGGGTGATTTGACAAAGGCTTTCAAGAAGGCTAGCCAGATGAACGAAGAGGACCGGAAGAAGGGGATTTCACTTTCGGGACTGCTCAATATTATCGATGGTAAACTCATAATCTGCTTTTCTGGTTATTATTTTGGAAATTAACCAAAAACAGGAGTCGCTTCCCACGAAGGCCGTGTCTTGGTAATGACTACCAACCACCCCGAGAAGCTCGACGAAGCTCTCATTCGACCCGGACGCGTAGACCACCAAGTCCCATTCGACTATGCGAGCCAACACCAGATCCAAGAGCTCTTCATCAGAATGTACAGAGATGATGTGGAGTTGGGTGATGAGGTGATATCGGTTTCCTCGACTGAGAATGAGAAAACTCTGTTGGCTTCTTTATCTGCTTCGAAGCCTAGCGACCAAGATGGCTCTGCGTTTGAGAGGTTGGAGATTACGCCACCGCCTACTCCCGTGATGGATCAGATTTCTGGTGATGATGAAAAAGAAACTGGTGGGGACGAGGAGACTGAGATTAGCTTAGATGATATTGCGAAGGCGTTCTCGGAAAAGATTCCTGATGGTGTTTTTAGTCCTGCTGAGGTCCAGGGGTTCCTTTTGAAGAGGAAGAAGGATCCGAAGCGGGCTTTGAATGAGATTGAGGAGTGGGTTGAGGGGTTAAAGGGTGGGAGGGGGTTTGCTGTTGGGGGTGGGAGGTAGGTGGAAATGGTAGATAACAAAATATGGCGAGGTTCGGATAAATTTCATGTTTGTAGTTGAGAGTTCGGGGCACATATACGTTTTCTTCTTTTTCCTTTACATTGATTTTGCATGATGGTACTATGTTTCTTGCAAAATACTGCGGGTTAGTTCATAATTATTTTGATTTAAAATGGTACTTGAGAAATTTATATACGCTAGAATAATGCTTCAAATTGAATAGTTGAAAACCGGTGTTTCCTGCAGTAAACTACTTTCTCTCGTCAATTTCACCAACAGGGGGTTGGCTCTTTGGAACTTACTTATTCTAGTCAATTGGGTCATTTTTAATGCCAAACGAATTATAATTATTCAAAGCTCGAGGGGGGAAATATATGCAGCCAAGGTTGCACTGCGTCAAAGTGGGATCGTTTCAACCACACAGGGGTGCTCCCGTACAAACGGATCGTCATCTCATTGGCTCTTCCTTCACTCAGACGAAGCTCTCCTGCAATAACGACAATCTCTCCTCACTCTTTTTGCTTTTTCCATAGTTCAATTCACCTCTAAAAACTCTCAAACCCATATCTTCACTTCTTGACACAGCTTCACTTGCCACTCTTGAACTTATTCTCCACCTAATCATCCGTTTCTCATACTCTCGTCCTCCTACCAAACACACCCAATTGCAAGCTATCCAACATGTACTGCAACCCTTGTGATCGCTGGTTCACCGACGATGGGTTCCGGCAACATATCGAGTATAGTGCTGCGCATCAAATTCTCTCGTATGACTGCGAAATCTGCGAGAGGAGTTTTGCGTCTGAGGAATCTTTACAACAACATCTAGCCAATGCTTCGGATCATCCATATTGCGGTCCTTGCAAACGTATGTTTTTGAATGAACATAATCTTAAGCAGGTACAGACTTCCAGCCCCCCAAATTTAACACAAGCATCCTAACTCTTTCGCTAGCATCAACACTCAAGAGCCCACGTCGGTGCCACCATGAACTGTCCTTTCTGCCAATCTGGGTATGCGACGGTATCGGGTCTTATTGTTCATCTCGAGAGCGGTAGTTGCCCTTCAACAGTCGATCGTCACCGACTCAGTGCGGCCATTCTTCGTCTTGATCGAAACCACCGGATTACGAAACCGCAACTTACAATGGGTCCTTACGAGGTGAAATTTAGAGAGGCTACGGAGTTGGCATGGAATGGATATGCGTTTGGATGTTACCTCTGTCCAAAAGAATTTGGAAATCTTTATTCGTTAAACAGGCATTTATCTAGTCCCGGTATGTGGATTGGAAGTTTTTCTTTTCCGGTGGTCCTGGATGAGAATCGGGAAACAAATTTCTTTTAGTGGAGGAGATTATCTTGCGTCTTTTGGAGGTTTACGAAAGCGGTATACTGAAGTTGAATAATCTAGTCCACGAACAAGATATCTACAATTGTCCGAAAGCTGGGTGTGGGAGGACGTATAAGTTGTTGAGTGGACTTATTATGCATGTTGAGAGTGAGAGTTGTGGATTGATGAGATTTGAGCAGGTGCAAAGATACGCTAGAGGTGGGATGGTTGGACGATTGATAGAAGGTCCTGGTGTTCATATCAAGCAAGAGGTTCATTGAGTGATTAGATCTGTGGATCGGGTACGGAGTTTGATGGGAAATTTTGTTATGGGGATATCAAAGGTTTGGCTTCGGAGTTTCATTAAGTTATGGTGTGCACTTTTACTTTTTCCTTCTGGACGTCATGGTTTTGGACATGGGCAGCATACTTAACAGGTATGTTTTCAAATGGTGGAATCACTGATTGTAGAGATATTAGCAATCAAATAGTAACAGTCTGGTGTCTGTCTCGAGTCTAATTGACACATCTTCATATCCTTGGAATATCTTCGAAACAAATTGCCTACTTTCCAGGTTTTTGCGCCACCACGTAGCCCTCGCTGCCCAGGCCGCCAAACGTTTGGCTCTTTGATCCGCCACCAGAAGGCTTAGGATCTTCGTCTTCTTTTCCGTCCTTTCTAGTCTTGTCGTTCTTCTCTGTGCCAGCTGGTGAAACGTAATAGCTGTGCACGTTAACTTGTCAGCACTTTCCCGAAAGACAAGGATACTCGCCATTGCCGAGAAGCTCCAGGACAAAGGGACCTGACTATCAAGGGGCGAGATTACTTACAAAGACCAATACGAAATCTCTTTAACTACCGCCTCGATTTCATCCAGAATCGCCTTTCCTTCCGGATCGTCGTCTGCAAAGGTTCGTCCTTGCCAAGCATCCACTAAAGCCCTCAAATCGGCATTACCGAAATCACCCACTACTTGGTAGGTGGTGAGGTTGAAGAGGTAGCTTTGCCATTGGTCGATTGCGTGAAGGGTGCGTGCGTTGTGGTCTGCCCGTGTCCTGTTGATGTGCTTTTAGTATTGATTATAGAGTTGCGTATGTCGGGATTCTGGGAATTTCGACTTACTGGTCTGGATAGCGAGGATAAGAGCCTACAAACTGGTATGTTTTGCCCCTAATTTTTTAGTGTTAGCTGGGGGCTTTTTATGGTTGGGAAGGTGTGGCAAGGTGAGAGGCTACATACTCTTTTCCTGGGGGTTGTGCCATGTTTCCAATTTCTTTATGAGACAAGGTGGCTTATTGAGAGAAGCAAAGGTCAGTCAATGTTAGGAGTAGTTGAAGTGTGCAAAACGTGACAGTTGAAATGAAATTTGGGAAACCTAGATTGGAAATGAGACATTATATACCCGATTGGGAGGTGGGTTGCTAAGCGAGTGCTTGATATTTGGTTGTGTTGTCAAAGCTAGCGTATACCGCAAAGCTAGCATGGTGATTCGATGTGACTTGTGATGGAGTCTTCTGATGAAATGATGGGAGCAGATGATGAAAATTACTCGGAGGGAAAACGGTTTGCAAAGATAGGCCAGAGGGAGAATAGGTTGTATGGTTGGGCGGTTGACGAAAGGAATGCTATTCATATTAAGCAAGAGGGTTAATAATTGCTTGGCCTAGCGTATTTTACTTTGGAGTCTGATGGCATTCAATTCGGTGTCACTAGTCACGGGAATTCAAAACGTTTGGCTGACTGCTCGGGGATAATATTTTGCTTTGGTTTTGGTTTCAAACGGGGGAGTCATTGTTTGTAGGAAAATACTACGCTTAAGCTGAGGAAAGTCAGCTTTTCTTTGGAACTAAGTAACAGATCACTTTTGTCCCTCTTGAGCGATTGGTGAGTTGGAATAACTTCAAAGTCCAAATTTCTTCGAACTCAAGTTGCCAGATCCTCCGCCGGGTTTTTTGCTGTTCGATCCGTCATCAAGAAAACCTAGGGTATTCATCATACTTTCTACCTTTTCTATCTCATAGTCGCTGCATTTTAACTTGTCAGGATATTCGTTTCTAAAAAGAACAAGATAAAAATGGGAAAAGTGGGCACCCCTCGCGATAATCACGATCTCTGATTATTTCCTAGATTTTATCCAAGATTTCATTCGTAGTGATATTATCCCCAAATTGTCGTCCTTCAAAATTGACCATGAGCCCCCGAAAAAGGTCCTTGTCTCCATCTATATCGTGGTCGTTGAGGTAGGTGAGGTACTCTGTCCATTCCCTCTTTTCGTTTTTTGTACGCCATTCGTGCTCTTTGTGCTCTTCGGTTGTTCTGTGGGTGTGATTTTTGCAGAGGTGGGTAGGCTGAGGAGTCGTTGAACTTACCGGCGCTGATAGCAAGGGTCTAGAGGGGTATTCGGGCTTATTTTGCCGTTATGTTTGGTGTTAGTTGGGTTTACGGATGTGTCGGGAGGGTGCTTTTACTTATTCTCGTCCTGGAGTTTTCATGTTTCTGATCTTTCATGGGGTTATTGGGGTTGATATGGTATTTCGTATGTGAAGTGTTTTGTAGAAGTGATTATTGGATTGGGGGATGAGACTTTTGGAAATGAAGGTTAATGTACCCCTAAGAAGATGGTTTGCTAAGCGAGGGCTTTCCTTTGAAGAAGTTGCTCAGCTAAAAATCTTCATTTTATTACATCAGCCGACTATCTATGCTCGCAAATGGCCCAGCATCTACCCTCGTGAGTTGTCATATGTAAAGAAACTCCAATTTATCGTAGACTGTGACCTAGCAACAGAATACAAGCTTGAGATTGGTTTGGAGCTGCAAGGGAATTGGGTTTTTCTCTAAGTGCACCTACTTTTGCAAGTAGTGTGTAAAACAAATAGGACAGCACGTTTAAAAGAATTGCAAACTAGAATTTTGTATTCTCACACACTTTCTCGTAGAATAGATGTCATTGTTGCGGACTGTCTAAAGCAATAGGCTTGGGATTATTACCACTACGGAGCCAATTGATAGATTTTTTGTATTCCTCTTAAATAAATATTCCCTGAAGTAACCCGAGTTCCTACTATCAAGTCGTCACACCGGGACCCGCTCCACCTTCACCATTTCCCCCACCAGGCTTCTTGCTGTTTGATCCGCCAAAATAGCACCTAGGATCCTCCTCATATCCTCCAGGTTTCCTACCCTTGTGGTCACCATGATCTTTCTCTTCACGACTGGGTTGTTGGGCTTGTTGAGTATATTTGCTGAGCAAGTCAAGTTGTCAATATCTTCAAGTAATTTTTACGTGCAAAGTTACTTACTAGGAGCAATAAGTATGATCCTTCACCATCTCCTCGATTTCCCCCATAATTTTCTTCCAACCCTCGTCATCCGCATACGGAACTCTTGTAAGCCTCTTCAGCAAATTCTTCAGATGGAAATTACCGAGATCATCGAGTTTTTACGAAATTTTGCATAGCGTCGAGATGCTTAAGCCATTGTTGGTCTTCGAAGTTCTTTCGTGCGCGGTGTTCTAATTGCTCTTCGGGTGTCCTGTGGATGCGCTTTTAGTTTCATTTTTGCCCTTTGGGATATGAGAGGGGCGGATTGATATAGTTTTCTAGCTTACCGGGCTCCATAGCGGCGGTAAGGGGAGCATCTGGGCTTATTTGGCCGCTGCGTAGGTGTTAGTTTGGTCAAGATTCATGAATTTGGTTCCTCCTTTCTTTGGCGTGGTGAATAGGGAAGGGGAGGGGAATTTACTTACTCGAGTCCCAGGTTTGGTGCCATGTTTTCTAACTTCTTCATGAAAGGATATGGCTTGGTGAGTGAGGGGAGGAAGAGAAAGTATCAGAAATAGTGGGACTATTCTGATTCATGAAAATTGCAAGTTCAAATGAAATCCAAGCTGCTTGCATTGGACACGGGACTCATATACCCCTCGTAAAGTGGGGCAGTGACGGGTTTTTCTGATTCACGTCCTAGAAAACTTATTGTGTTTGTAATGGATAGCAAAAGCCGTTGTAAAGAGCTCTCGTTGTTATGATTAAACATTCTAAAATAATTAGCCTGCATTATTATCTTACGGTTACAAAACTACGCGAAGTATCTCCCGCTATTTTCAGTTTTAGTCGTGAGCTGGGTTATTAGCTATTTCATTTCCCATCACAAAAATGATGAACGACTGAAAGTTAAATCCTCCAACGAAACAAAATACTCCCTCTCATCAATTTCCGTCAACTTAAGCACCAAACAAAGTAGGCATCTTTCTAACCAACTCCCCCTTCCCTTCAACAACCTCCCTAACCAACCACCTTGCAATCTGCCCTCTTGTAGTAGAAAATCGCCGTTTACCATTATTCAAATACCCCGCAACCTTCGCCTTCGCCTTCCCCTCCTCATCACCCCCTTCACCCTCTTTCTCATCCGACAAAACACCAATCCTGTACAAAGTCCAACCTATTTCATTCCCACGTCCCAAAAACACCTTAGAACAGGTGAGAATTTCATTTCTCGCCACTAGCACCTTAAGTTTAATATAGGCAACACCCAAGACCATAGTAAGACAGAAGTGATCGTTGAGGTCGCTTACGGATGGTGTGGATAAAATGAGCAATTTTGGTTTTGCGGTGAGGGAAGTAACGGATTTTAGGAGGATGGTGTAGAGGTCTGCAAGAGGTGTGTCAAAGTTCTTCTGATCCATGGGTCTCATTGCAGAGATTATTGTGGTTATTGGTTGAGAGTTGGGAAAAGCGTTTGGGTGCTGATTCTAGTGTCCCATTGATAATCTTGGTTTGAGTTAGCAGGGGTCTTTTTTGGAGTTTGAGTTTATTACTGTTAATTTGGGGTTCGTTATGAAATCCGATGGCAACTTTGATGGGGTGCGGATTAGTAAAGTAATTCTGAAGTTGTGGGATAATAGTTCCTTGACGGTGAGGAGACCCAATGGACCCGTGGAACCGAGAACGAGAACATGTTGTTGGAGTTTTGAAGAAGATATCTTTAAGTATGATAAGAGATGGAAGTTATTGATCAAAGATCTGGGGAGTCAAATAGCTGAGTTTTGATCCTCGATCGTTTGGCCGACCCGATAGACCCTCATCCGACGTGATGACCAATGAAATGTGCGATTTTACGAGCACTTGAAGGAAGAAAACCGAAAATTACGATTGAAAGTAGAGACTGGCATTCTGAATAGATAGAACTACGGCTCATGATATACCTCCTTTATGTGGATCATTTTCAAGATTCTTTGTAATTCATCCCCGAAGCAGAGTGCTAAGCGAGCCTTGGTGCGGCCGCACCCGCAGCCATTTCCATCTGTTTACAACAAAATCATCACTTATGACTTTCCTGCCCAGTTGAAGAATTGTGGCGATGCGAATGGTTAAAATAATGTTAAAGTAAGTAAGTGACTTAATGGCTGTGATCGGTTTTCCGAATCATAAGTACGTGGAATTTCCCGAAAGGTTTTCCTAAATGGGTCAAGGGCAATCGAAAGTATATTCATCAATTCAATTTGGTAGTGAATTGCCACTCATCACGCATCGTATAGTTGCTAGATAAATGAAATTATGCCAGAAGGTTGAGGATACAAGACGAGATAAGATTAATTAATTTTTAGTATCTTGAACACTATATTTCTCGATGTTCAAAACCCTTAGACAATTATTGTTCAACGATTGATGCTCAGGCACAAACTGGGATATGCAAATAATACCCAAAAATTTATTTCCTTAAAACGGAGATGTCTAGGATTGAAACGTCTGTCCCTGCGTCCCGAGACGCACCTGTCACGAGACGAATCTATAGTTTTGGAATCATAAATTTTTTCTTGGCAAGTCTACGCAGTTGTTATTAATACCCCACTTTCTTTAACTATTTCTCTCTAAGGAGACCACTTAGCAATAAAGAAAAGACTGTGGCTAATTATGCTGTCGATCGTTTCAATCACGCCACCGATCACCGCTTCGGCTACTTCCTACTGTTTAATCGCGACTATTAAAGTGTTTTCAGAATTCGGAGCACTTAAGGAAAGGCTCTATAACAAAATTATATGGCTCCAAAGTTTAAAAACACTTAGAGGGGAAAAGAATGCAGTCCGGGAGTTCTGGACCAGAAGTTAAAGGAGATGTCTAGTCTATTCTCTAAGTTAGTTACATCAATAGGTGTAAAGTTAATGACAGACCCGTGAGAAAGAAGCCCTTATAGCTTATCTAATGTTCAGCCGCCTTCCCAGCTGGCGGAGTTTCTGTGAGGGTTGGAACCCATGATAAAGGCTCGGGCCATGCCCTCGCTAAGCACTGACAGTCTCGCTAAGCACTGACCAAAGTCCCTGCTTAGCACTGGCCATTACCCCCACTGCCAAGCAGTTTCTTGGAACATTCCAGAAGCTCTTCCTCTCTCTATATAGAGGAAGAGCTCGCATGTATGTAGTCTTCATGCACTTCTTGATTGAATATTTGAAACCACACCTTTGAGTTGTTCGAGGTCTGGCCTCTCACAGTTTCTGCTTAAAAGGCCTCGACTTTGCTGCTCCAGGCTCCGTAAACTCATCATGGCCTACTTTCGGCTCAGCAGACGCAACTTGCAACGCTTGAAGCCGATCTTCAAGTTGCCTACACCGTTTCGAGGAAGATCCTTGGACGGTTGCGTATCCAGACAATGCTCGATTATACATTGCCTTTGCCATGTCTTTCCGGTTGATTTGCGAGAACAGGTCACCAAAAGCGAACATGGTGTTCAACGCCGGTGAATAAGACGACACACGTTCAAGGCTAAGAGCGTCCTCATAGCCTTGCAGCGCCCGTTCGTACATCGCCTCCGCCTCGGCTAGCTTGCCTTGGTCTGTATAGAGCATGCCTAGGTTGTGGATCGTTAAGAGTGTCGATGTGTGCTTTGGCCCAAGTGTATCCTCAAATCCATTCATCGCTCGTCTGATCATTATCTCCGCTTCAGCTAGCTTGTGCTGGAGCCGGTATAGGTTGCCAAGATGACACACTGTATATAATGTAGATGTATGATTTGGCCTAAGTGCTTCCTCGAGACCTTGTAGCGCCCGAGTGAACATAGCCTCCGCTTCTACTAGCTTACCTTGGTCAGAATAGAGCTCACCTAGGTTGTGGACTGTATCGAGTGTCGATGTGTGGTCTAGTCCAAGTGCCTCCTCACAGCCTTGGAGCGCTTGAAGGTACATCTTCTCGGCCTTGGCCAGCTTGCCTTGGTCGGTGTAGAGGTTGCCTAGGTTGTTGACTATATCAAGTGTCGATGTGTGGTCTAGTCCAAGCGCCTCCTCACAGCCTTGGAGCGCTCGAAGATACATCTTCTCAGCCTTGGCCAGCTTGCCTTGGTTTTTGTAGAGGTTACCTAGGTTGTTGACCGTTGAGAGTGTCGATGTGTGGTCTGGTCCAAGTGCCTCCTCACAGCCTTGGAGTGCTCGAAGATACATCTTCTCAGCCTCGGCTAGCTTGCCTTGGTTTTTGTAGAGATTGCCTAGGTTGTTAACTATATCGAGTGTCGATGTGTGATCTAGCCCAAGCGCCTCCTCACAGCCTTGGAGCGCTCGAAGATACATCTTCTCAGCCTCGGCTAGCTTGCCTTGGTTTTTGTAGAGGTTGCCTAGGTTGTTGACTGTATCAAGTGTCGATGTGTGGTCTGGTCCAAGCACCTCCTCCTTGCCTTGGAGCGCTCGAACGTACATCTTCTCAGCCTCGGCCAGCTTGCCTTGGTTTTTGTAGAGGTTGCCTAGGTTGTTGACTGTACCAAGTGTCGATGTGTAGTCTGGTCCAAGCGCCTCCTCCCTGCCTTGGAGCGCTCGAAGGTACATCTTCTCAGCCTTGGCTAGCTTACCTTGGTTTTTGTAGAGGTTGCCTAGGTTGTTGACTATATCGAGCGTCGATGTGTGGTCTAGTCCAAGCACCTCCTCCTTGCCTTGGAGTGCTCGAACGTACATCTTCTCAGCCTTGGCTAGCTTGCCTTGGTTTTTGTAGAGGTTGCCTAGGTTATTGACTGTATCGAGCGTCGATGTGTGGTCTGGTCCAAGCACCTCCTCCTTGCCCTGGAGTGCTCGAACGTACATCTTCTCAGCCTCGGCCAGCTTGCCTTGGTCAGCGTAGAGGATGCCTAGGTTGTTGACTGTACCAAGTGTCGATGTGTAGTCTGGTCCAAGCACCTCCTCTCTGCCTTGGAGCGCTCGAAGGTACATCTTCTCGGCCTCGGCCAGCTTGCCTTGGTCAGCGTAGAGGATGCCTAGGTTGTTGACCGTTGAGAGTGTCGATGTATGGTCTGGTCCAAGCACCTCCTCCTTGCCTTGGAGTGCTCGAAGATACATCTTCTCAGCCTCTGCTAGCTTGCCTTGGTCAGTGAAAAGGTCGCCGAGATTGTGAAAAGCCCAATCTAGTCCGTTTATATCTAACTTATTATTTACTACAAAGACGTTCTGTTGTGTCGCATGCTGAAGAAGTCGCCGTTGTAAGAGCCACCAGTCCTTTTCGTCTGTACCAGGAACCTGTGAGGCCACACAAGTCAAGGCCAGACGTGCAAGGCTCTCATCCCAATCCTTATTGAGCACAAACACCGTCCATGAGTGGACACAACTATGTATACTATGCCCTATGGGTCGGACCTGCCGCTGAAGAGACAAGTCTAGATTAACCAGTCCGAAATTACAAAGTAGAATAATGGCCTCATTAAAGTTCAGTTCGTCCTCGGCAAGCTTCTGGATCCATTTGTCTGTAGAGTTTGCATGTTGTAGGAGGTCGAACCACAGGTCCTGTCTATCAAAATATGCCCACAGCTTGAGTAGTTTTGCCGATGCCCCATTTTGCTGTTGGATCCGATCAAAAGTGATCTGCCATGTTGTATGCAAGGTACGATCTTCGTAGGAATCTAACAGGGGACTTGTTGTCTGAAGCTTTAACCACGATACCTTATAAAGCCGAAGATAATCCGAGAAGCTTGTCGTCACGTGCTCGAGATATGCTCCTGCTGTGGATAGAGCAAGTGGTAGGCCGTCTAGTTCCTTGACAAGTGCTATAGCATCAGGATCTGCCTTATTAGTATTTCCTTTACTCTTACTATGAAATCATACCAACGTACCCTTTTCAATACCCCTACGTCCTGACATGTTAGACACAATCTCAAGACCTTCCTTAACATCTGCTAATTTCTGAACATGAATTCGTATACCCTGCCTAACTTGCGACGACCGTGTCGTGATGATGATCGAGCCGTGGTCAGACCGAGGGAGGAATTGACGTATGTCTACTGCTGAGTTATCAGGATTGCCAGATGTCTTAGGATTGTCGAAGTTATCGTAGATCATAAGCCACCTTGTGTTCTGCGCGCAGTCAAGCCAGGCCTTGACTACACTGACAACTTGATCGAGGTCTTTTTCTTGGTCTACGCTTGATAGAATACTAGTTGAAGGGTGATAACTTAGTACCTGCTGAGCGACGTCCAGAAAACTCAGCTTGAGTGAGTCTTCGTCATTCGCATTTAACCAGAAGATCGCGGTATACTTCTCCTTGTGCTGTCTAGCATATGTGATTGCTAGCTGAGTTTTTCCTATACCCCCAAGACCATGTAGG
The DNA here is from genome assembly GCA_001414455.1 of Hymenoscyphus fructigenus. Lineage (NCBI taxonomy): Eukaryota > Fungi > Ascomycota > Leotiomycetes > Helotiales > Helotiaceae > Hymenoscyphus > Hymenoscyphus fructigenus. Next base: position 3,035 of record LKUV01000199.1, on the reverse strand, counting down.
ACGACACAGGATCGATTACTGTGATCTTGAAGTAGCTCGTGTATCTTCGACAGCTCCTGCTCTCTAGCAACAAACTGTGTAGCTTCAGGAAACGACGCAAGGTTACGCCCGACAACAAACTGTTCGAAATCCATCCCTGTGCTAGTCAGCGTCGTTGTTTCGGTTAACAACACATCTATGTAAACAACTTACCCTTGTATAGCCGGTGAATCTCATCCTCCAACCGCCTAAATGCCTGGTCCCTTCTCTCACCGTAATTTGGCACCATAGACACATCGAAGATCCCGATTAAGCAGTACGCTTTATCTTCTTCAATAGTAGTATTACGGTGCTCTGCCCAGGATCTCCGCTCTTTGATACTAAAATTTGACAATGCATCACCTCGGAGGGCTTTGTTTGCGATGCCAGTAATTTCGCATATCTTAGACTCAAGCGACAACTTGCTCCCAAGTCGCCCACCCTCCGAGCTAAAGAAGTCAACCAGCCTTGGTGCAATGAGCTCCTGAAGCGTCCAGCCTCGAGTAAACCAACGACTCTTCCTGAAGGCTTCCCCCCATACCTTCTGGTCTTCCAACTCAGTGTCAGGCTTCGAGACATCTGAAAGGTAGACATAGCAGCGTGTAGCGTTCTGATACCACCGAAACATGGAGTTAATCGCTGTGCCAAGCTCGACCGCATTCTTCTTATTGATACAGCAGGTGTCGACCCAAAAGTATTCTAGTCCATCGACTCAGCCTGATTTGCGCAGAACTGTATCTTCATCCACCCAGCCTTGTTCACAGTCTTGCTCTTGTCCTTGCCCTTTTTCAAGTCTTGATAGATGACCTCCTCTTCTCCCCAGGTATGAGAGAGTATTGCGTAGGCAGGGACTTCGCCGCTGGTAGGTTCGCGAAAGACGATTTCGCCGTCGGGTTTACGTTGCAAGAGGCGTATAGGAGACATGCTAGAGGTTTAGGAGCGATTTCATAGCAAGCGCGACTCGTATCACTAACTCGGCAAATTGGTGCAAGCACTGCGATTTGAAGGTCGAGACGTTGAAGAACTGAGCGTGAGAAGGATGTGCAGTCGTTGTCGTCGGCGCCGCGCACGAGGCTGTATGTGACGTAACCTGGCCAGCCACTTGCATGGCGAAGGCAGACAGAATGCGAAGGACACTTCATTTTATTGGAACCTTTTACACTAACTTACGGACTGGATTATAGGACAAGTTATCTGCTGTGGTTGAGATGCCGGCTTCTACAAAGTCGAAGAGCGGTAAGATGCTCAAGATAGGAATCAAGGGGACAGGACAGTTATGAAGGCATCCACGTTCGCTGAAAGACAGACTGCTTTGCACAGGTCACTTTTTACTCTGCTCGGAGGATGTCAGGAAACGGGTCTCAGCACGCAGGGATAGACGTAAGTCTTTCCTTTGCGGGAGCATTCGAATTGACTCAAATGGCATGACTAACAATAAACAATGAGCATTGATGATTCTACCGAACAAAGAGAGTATGCGTGTCCAGCAACAACACATGAAAATGAGTTCACATGTCAAAAACAGCTCAATTAGAGTGACATACCAGTTCCTGAAATATTGTAACCAATTCTCATCATCTTCATTCACCTCTTAAATTCTACTCTATGCTGTACTAGAAATACAAGTATATATTTTTCTTATCACGTCTCGCTTTTACCACCTTCATCATAAATTTCCCCAACCTTTCTATACCGGATAAAATGGAATCCACACAATCTGAAATGCAAGAAGTCTCGGATGTTTGCAAAAACTCCGCAACTCACTTGCAATCAATTGAGCCTGAGCTGACCTCGCTCCTCACTGTCTACCAAAGTCACGCAACAACAGCAGATGAAATCGAACGAAGCATTGAGTGTCTTGCCTTAACACACGAGATTTCCAACATCTCACCCAACACACCGGACAAATCGCAACATTCTTCCCCCTCAGTCTACCCATGTACTCCTTAGTTCTCTTCGCCATCCTTCCCTCACTAATGGCAGCTAACGTTTATCTCCGCACACCTCAAAAAATGGGGCCCGTCTTTCACGACCTATCTCCTTTATTAACATTGTATGAGTTCTTCCCCAATATCCACATTCGATGGGATACTAGGGAAGAGTTCCTGCAAGGATATGTTGCTAATGCAGATGTAACGATCTTCACAGGCAAGGAAATTAATGCCCAAAATGTTCTTGCAAAGACAAAGAAGGATCCTCTTTTTATGTTCAATGGATGGGGTTGCAATCCTATTGTTATCGCACCAGATGCGGATCTTGATCTTGCTGTCAAGAAGACTGGCGAGGCTAAGACTTTTAACAGTGGCCAAGATTGCGCTGGACCGGACAATAAATATCCTTGGAACAGGGTTTGTGAAAGAGGAACAAAAGACAAAGGGAAAAGATTAGTATAAAAGACTAGCTTTCCTTCCCTCTTCTATTCCTCAATCATTAACTTTTTACTGAAATTTGATCGTCACTTATTTGAGCTCACCCGCCATCTATACCCCTGCAAACCTCCATAATATATAAGAATTTTATATATTATATTAGTAGATAGTGCCTCATTCGATGAGAGCGTCTGGCAGAGAATTAGGTCTCAACGAATGGGCATTCGGTAAAACCTACTTCAAAGATAGTTGACCAGAAATAAATTGTTGTTATGACTTGGCAGTCATAAAGTGTGATGCGACAAGTGGTTGTATTCCTCTATCTTATTGCATGAAGAATAAAGCAGAAGAAGAGGTGGCATCCCACAGGCTTAAGTATGTGAGTGGCAAGCCACTCACATGAACCTAAGCATGTAGATCCACCATTCCATAAGCTTAGGTATATGAGAAGCGAGCCCCTCACATGAACCGAGCATGTGGATATCTTGGGACATAATGCAAGGTGCTATTCACCAGGAATGTATAACGTGGTTTATCAGGACCCTGCGCATATCAGGACCCTGCGCACTTTTGCCGACTCTCTAACCCCATCATTTTGACACGCGTTTTTTACCCTTTCTAATGGAGGTACAAACTCAAGAAGCACGT
>LKUV01000198.1:0-78243 GCA_001414455.1 Hymenoscyphus fructigenus | reverse complement strand
GTGAACTTGTCTGTGTTGAAGTTGAAGTAGATGTCCATCTGGAGGAGAAATGACTCAAGTTCGTTTCTCTTTCCATGGTACGTATCTGGGAGTTTGACTCGGATGGTCTCGAGTGCTTCAACCTTGAACGGTTCAGGTGCATCAGGCATGCTGGCGTTGTCGTAGTTGGGGTCCACTGGTGCCGGTTCGTCGTCTGGTAGTGGTGCGGCGGGGGTGGCCCGGGGTTGAGTCCTCTCAGCACTGCTGGAGGGGGTCGACAAGTTGGTTCGGCTAGTGTTGGGACTAGCTGTGGCAGGCTTTGGTGGAGTTGGAGCCATGGCGACTGAACTTCTAAGCAGATGCTCAAAGTGTAACGAAACTCACTTCCGTACCGAAAGTAACAAGGTAACTTAAGTCTCGAAGGTTGTTATGCAGATAAGAGGTCCAGATGCGCCGGGTGTTTACTCAAAGGTAAACTCGTTACTTGAACTCAAGATGTCAAAACAAGATGTATTGAAAACTAAAGTAAAGTTGAGCATGAAGCTCCTATCTAATGGCAGACGTGCCAGTCATATATAGAACCTTCATTTCTCATGGGTAGACTGGAGCGCCAGTCGCTCCAGTCGACCCGGTCGCTTGGGTAGCTCGTCGCTCCAGGCGACCCAATCTGTCACGTGATCTTATGCCGAATGAAATCCTTGAATCGGCTAGCTACTCTAGCCAACTCTCCTATCTTATATCTACTCAATAGTATCTTGTCCTGTCAGAACGCCGTCTGGACTTACTCATCACATGCTGACACGTGATTCGTGACAATTGTTTAGCTAGTCTAACTAATCTCTTCTAGCTATAGGTTCTTTGTAGATGTGTTTGACCTGTTAGAGCACTGCCTAGTCTTTACTAGTCCTATACTAGCACGTGATTTGTGACACTATCCTCTTCTTAGCCTAGCGTGTCCCTACACTTAAGTATAACCTAAGAAATATTGTCAGAAGGCTACTAGCCTTTTCTTTCTTTATTATATCCTCTAAAGTATAGAAATATAAATAGTACACTCTTCTTTTTAAAACTATCTAAGTATATAGTTCTAAAATTATACCTTGTTCTAACTATTGTTAGTATAACTAAAAATACTTTGTCTTAAACAACAAGTTATAGAAGTATAGAGAGTATGTTTGTTAAGGCATTAGATATAACACCCTCTAGTTATCTAACAATAACCTCTAGAACATTTGTCTCAAAGAGAAGTGTCTAAAATTTAAAAGAGATATAGCTTTCAAAGCAGCTATAGCTAGTCTAGCTTATGTTTACAAGCTTGAGTAACGTTAACAAGAGTTATATAAGTATAGAATTAATATAGTCTGTTAGAGACTATAGACGCTTAATAAGCTTAACACTGTCAAAGAGAAAGAGAGAGAAGAGAAAGAAAAGAGAGAACAGAGAGAGAAGGAAGTAGCTAGGCTAGCAGCTCTCTCTAACCCTGTTATCTCTAACCCTGCCCTTGACCTAGGTCTTGACTTATTTTTTCTTTTGTCTTTCCTAGCTAACTACAAGATATAGACAAGTCTAGGTTTTAGTAGTAGAACCTCTAAAGTTCCTCCTAGTACTAGGTAAGGTTTCTTTTTAGTTCCTAAGTGTTTTCTGAATGTAGGTAATCTAACTACTTAATTAGGTACTTAACCTGTTCTCTGACAACCTTATAGTTAAGAATTCTCTTGACTTTGTATTCTATGTTAGAGTTAATAGGTTAGATTTCTGTAAGTAAGGCTAGTAGTACCTCTAGTAGTACTAGTTTAAGCAAGGATATATAGAATACTAGATAGATATTTATAGTCTTTAGTAGTGTAAGTTTATAATTCAAAGGTCCTTTAATATATTTGACTTTAAATAGTCTAAGTTTTTTGTAGTCTAGTTTACTACTTAGTCTTTTGGTGTTAATGTTTTTTCTAACTAAATAGACTTTATCTCTCTCTTTTAACGTTGGCTCCTAACTATGTTGTTTGTTATAGTAGTGTGTATTATGTTCTACTATAAACTAAAGTTACTCTACAAGCTTCTTGTGTAATTCCCTGAGTTTATAGTCTCTTAGCTCTACTTTGTTATTATTAACAGTACTCTATAATAAGTCTTAATAAGTAACTAATTTATATCTATAGTTAGTGTAGAATAGTGTGACAAGTGTAGTTTCTGTTGTTAAACTATTATAGGTGAACTATACTAGTAGTAGAAGTTTAACCTAGTTGTCTTGTTTATAGTTTATATAATATCTTAAGTATACTTTAATAACTTAATTTATTTGTTTAGTACCTCTATTTGTCTAGGGGTGAAAAGCTGTTAATAGCTTTCTCTTTGTACCTAGACGCTCTATAAGAGCTGTCTAGAATTTTAATATAAAGAGTTTATCTCTGTTAGAGATTATCTCTTCTAGTAGACTATATAGAGTAACTACTTCTTGAAGGAATATATAGGCTAAGTGTTCTGCTGTACTTGCTTCTATATATAGTACAAGTACTATATACTTTATGAGTTATTTAATAATAACTAGGATTAAGTTATATATAACTTCTGTTATTAGGTCTTTGGATTTTGGTAGCTTGACTATAAAATCCTATAATATAGATCTCTAAGGTATCTGTGGTATTAGAGTAGTGCCTATCTGTCTATAAGGTATATAGCAGGAAGCCTTGTTCCTAGTATAGGTATTATACTCTACTATTACTTCCTTGACTACTGCTAATAGGCGATTAACATAGTAGTATTACTTGACTTATCAGAGAGTTTGCTAAACTCTCTGGTGACTATGTGCTAGAGCTATATAGTACTCTTTAACAAATTCTTTTGTATAGGATTTAGAGACATGTAACCTTCTGTTAGTGTACTGTTCTTTGTTATTTTGTCCTTGCTTGACTAGAGCTAGTTACTCTAATTCCTAGGCTTTCTAGATTTTCTTTGTCTAAGAGTTATTAGTCTCTATTGCTGCTATCTTATATATAGCTAGTACTAGGTCTTTATTTTCTAGAGTCTTTAAGATTATAATCTTTTTGTACTCTTTATTTCCTTTGTAACTAGGTTAATAGCTTAAAGTATTTACTTGTAGATTATTAGTTCCTTTAATATAATAAATTAATATATTAAATCTAGTAAGGGTTTGTGACTACCTTATAAGGCATCTGTTGCTAAGTTCTTTTGTTGTTGTAAATATCTTAAGGTTTTTATAATTAGTAAGAATTAATACCTAGTGCTTTATACTCTATAGGTAGATTCTCTAATGTTCTAAAGCTAAGACTATAGTGAGAAGTTCTTTCTTATAGATACTATAGTTTTGCTAAGCTAAATCTAGTGTTTTAGAGAAGTATGTTACAGATATAAGTTTCCCCTTGTTATTTAGTTAAAGATGTATAGTAGTAACTACTATATCTAAAGTATCTATCTCTATAGTACTTAGTTTGTTAGTATTATAGTTTCTAAGGATTAGTTTCTTAGTAAACCTCTTTTTTATTACTTGAAATACTACTTTAACAACCTTGTTCTACACAAAAGGAACATCTTTTTTTGTAAGGTTTGTTATAGGTTTTAAGATCCTAGTATAGTCTCTAATAAATTGTTAACAGAAGTTAGTAAATCCTTGGAAAGATTAAACGTCCTTGACGTTCTCTAGTAACTTCTATTCTAGAATTACTCTAACTTTCTTAGAGTCTACTTTCATTTGTCTAGAGGTAATAGTATACCCTAGAAAGATAGTATAAGTTACTCTAAACTTGTATTTCAAAAGTTTAAGGCAAGAGTCTACTGTTATAAGTTGTTATAGGACTTCTTTAACATATCTCTTATAATTCTCTAATCTTTCTAAAAACACAAGGATATTGTCTAGGTAATAGATAACAGTTATTCCTAGAAGATCCTTAAGTATTTTGTTGTTTTACCTTTGACAAGTAGTAGGTGTGTTAGTTAGACTAAACAGTATTACTATATACTTATAGAGGCCTAATAGCAAGACAAAGGCTATCTTCTATTTGTTCTCTTACTTAATCTATATTAAGCTAAAGGTATTTCGCTAGTTAAGTTTAGTGAATATCTTAGCCTTTCCTAACTTGTCCTACAAGTACTAGCCTTCTAGTAATAGGTAAGTGTCCTTAACTGTTGCCTTGTTAACGTCTCTATAGTTAACACAAACTCTTCTATTTAGATCGTCCTTCTTAAATATAATAAGTATATTAGAAGCTACTAGTAAGTCTAATTTTTAGATGTGTTCTTTCTGAATTCCTTTCTATATATACTTCTTAAGAAGTTACAAGTTCCTCTAATTATAAGGTTAAAGCTTCTACTTTCTAAGGTCTTAACTCTCTTTTAATTTAATCTTATAATCCTATAGTTAATGTTTAGGGAGAGTATATATGTTCTCTAGGTTGTTAAACAACTCTGTAAATTCCTTATACTATATAGGTATTATGTTATTAGCAGTCTAGCTAACCTGTAGAGGACCCTAGGCTAGGTGTTCTAGTACTTTGAAAGAGGTAGTACTAACCTCCTTCTAGCCTTGTAGTCACAACTATATATAGTTACATTAACTGAAAGTAATACTATGTTTCTTCTAGTTAATGTCTAGATTATGTTCTTGAATCTAGGGTATACTAAGTATTACTTCTTTGTTCTCTATCTTAACAACATTAAATTATATATCTAAACAGTGTCTGTCAATAGTAGTCTTTGTAGAGATAGTTCACTAGTTAATAACTCTGTTTTAGTAAGTAACATTAGTCTTGTTAATAATACTCAAGACATAGAGTAAAGTTTTCTTAACTAGGATGTTAAGCCTCTTATAGGCTTTTAAGGATATAAAATTACCTGTTACTCTAGAATTAATTATAACCTGTAATTTCTTCTCCTTGATAGTTATAGTTATATAAAACTAACTTTCTTCTAAAGTAGTGTGTAATTCTAGTCTAATATAGTAAATGTTAAATATCTTGTTCTTAGTATTGTTAAGCTAGGCTATAGCATTCTAAGCCTATAGAAAGAATATAACCTTTTCTTAGTCTATATATACTACTTCACATATCTGTTAATATTCTACTCCTGTCTAATAGTCTAGTAGTGTTCCTGTGAACTACCTGTTTAATATCTAGTTAGATGTTAGTTATAGTTAGTAACATACTTATTCTGCTGTAGAGGGACCTAGAGTCTAAGTAGCCTAAAGTTCCTCTTCTACTAGGTAGTAGAATTCTATAGGTAGTAGTGTCTTGTTATAGTCTATAGTATAATTATACTCTTTCTCTTCTCTAGAGATATGTCTAGAACTTTTGTATCTAAAGTAGATATAACCTACCTGATTATTATTGATAATATACTGTTAGAGAGAAATAGAATTATGTTCTATAGTAGTATATAGAGACTAAAAGTCTAGCCTTTTGCTCTTTATGTCTACCTAATAATTCTCTCTCTCATAGGTTCTAATAAAGACCTATATATCTCTAACCTAGGGTTCTCTACTCTAATTATTCCTACTAGACGATTCTAATAACTTAGAGAACTCTTCCTCTAAAGTACTAGCTAGCGATTTGTAAGTAGCCTGTAATAGTAACTTATGTTTACTCTCTAAGCAAGTGTTATAGTATTGTTCAAGGATAGAATCATTCTCTTCTTTAACCTAAGTTCTATACCTATGTGTTTCTAATTCTTTATTAGAGAGCTCTTGTGTTTCTAGTAATACTACCTTCCTTTAGAAGGTAGTATTAACCTGCTTTCTCTTGTTAGTTTACTTCTTTGAGCTATATTCATTTGCTCTATAGCCTGACTAGCTACATGAGTAGTATAAATTCTACTTATATCAGTGGTTTCGTTCTTCTTAGGAAAGTTTCTTTCTCTTAAAAGATTTCTTCTAGGTAGTGTTTACTTTACTATTATTCTGTTAGCTATTACACTTGCTCTTGCTCTTATTCTTATTCTAACTTCTACTCTCTTAAATAGATTTCCTGAATTCCTATAGACAGTTATCTAATTAGATAATACTACTAATTATACTACTAATATTAGTAAAAACTATATTCTGTTTTACTATCTCTTCTCAGAGGTATACCTTTAATCTCCTATAGAAGAGTTCTATAAGAGTAAGAGTGTCCTATCTAGACTTGTTTCTATATTGTTAGAAATTATTAGTATAACTAATAGCTAATCCTGTCTGTTTTAGGTCTAAAAGCTTTTGTATAGCTGTTTAGATTATGTTGAAATCTCTAAATACCTTCCTAATTACTACTTTAAACCCTCTAAAGGATTTAAACATTATTTAAGTATCCTCTATTAATCTATTGTTGTCTTTATACATAATGAAGTCCTTGAGGTAGGGTTAGACCTAATCTAATATAGCTTCTCTTAGATAAGAGATTACAAAGATTAATTGTAAGTTATAGTTATTAGTAAACTTATCTATGTTAAAGTTAAAGTAGATGTCTATCTAGAGGAGGAATGACTTAAGCTTGTTTCTCTTCCTATAGTATATATCTAGGAGCTTGACTTAGATAGTCTTAAGTACTTTAACCTTAAACAGTTTAGGTATATTAGGTATGCTAGCGTTGTTGTAGTTAGGGTCTACTAGTGCTAGTTTGTTGTCTAGTAGTAGTGTAGCAGAGGTGGCCCAGGGTTGAGTCCTCTTAGCACTACTAGAGAGAGTTAATAAGTTAGTTTAGCTAGTGTTAGAACTAGCTGTAGCAGGCTTTAGTAGAGTTAGAGCTATAGTAACTAAACTTCTAAGTAGATGCTTAAAGTATAACAAAACTCACTTCTGTACTAAAAGTAACAAAGGTAACTTAAGTCTTAAAGGTTGTTATATAGATAAGAGGTTTAGATATACTAGATATTTACTCAAAGGTAAACTTGTTACTTAAACTCAAGATGTTAAAACAAGATGTATTAAAAACTAAAGTAAAGTTAAGTATAAAGCTCCTATCTAATAGTAGATGTACTAGTTATATATAGAACCTTTATTCTCCTAGAGCCTAGAAGAAGCCCTAGATCCTAAGCTCTAATACAAGCTTCTACAAGCTCTAACAGTTATGTGACTGTATTACGTAATAACTATAACATAGAAATCCTTGGATTGTTTAGCTAGTCTAACTAATCCCTTCTAGCTGTAGGTTCTTTGTAGATGTGTTTGACCTGTCAGGGCGCCGCCTGGTCTTCACTAGTCCCGTGCTAGCACGTGATTCGTGACAAGGTCCTCCTAATAAAACTACATTTTGTACTAAAAAGCTTCTCTTCCTGAGGGATCTGAAATTTCTTTGAAATCAATGAAAGGACAAGTAGGCTTTGATGGTTGTAGTAGTTAGATCACTAGGTCAGGGTTAATAAAGCTCCAAACATCTGTGTCACTATATAATGCTATCTCTTTGACTGTTGCAATCCAATTCCTCTACGAGGATGTAGTATCAAGAATCATTTTCTAAGCTTTAGGCATCGTAATCGTCCTATTCTAGCTTGTTATGTTGAAAATACTCTATTTGTCTAACTTTGTATGTTTTGTCCAGGGTGTGAATGACGTCGTCTAGTTGAAAAGTCAATGGTTTTAGTTGAATCAATTAATTAAATAGATAAATCTGTGATACTTATAATTATTGGATTTCCAAGGTATAGGGTCAAGTAGGTTATGTAGAATTGATTGTCTTCTAAAAGAAGCTATTATACAGCCTTTTATATCTAGGAAAAGGGGTAAAAGAGTGGAGTTGTAACCCAATGCAGAAACAGTACAAATAATGAAATACATGTATAAATAATGAAAGAAGTGGATTCCACGGTTCAACACGTTGAATAATGATGGATGCTGGCTGACGATAATTTTCTGCCGACCAAATACCTCTACACGCCTGGATGCATCCTATCGGCTTAACCAGCGTCAGCCATCTTTCGGAGTTTCGATGCTTTAATTCCGGTATCATCTGATTGGCTCTTTTCGCGTCAGCCACTATATTTAACGTTGATTGGCTTAAAGCCGTCATCATCCCCTTTTTTGCATCAGCCATGCTCCAGTAACATACTCTTTGAAAATATTCTACATGTACCATTCGATAAAGAAACTCATAACAGTATTGAAAATGAACACTTCTGATAATCCGGAGATTAGCGTCAAAGTCCGACACAAACGAGTTATAACCGAGGCGCGGAAACAACAGAATCGAATAGCTTCAAGGGTATATCGTGAGTATCAAGTAGGACTAGTCTTTTTATATAATATCTAATACTATTAATAGGTCAAAAGAAGAGTGCCAGTGTAGAGGAGAAGAAGTTAAAACCAACCAACCTAGGAGTGACCACCAGAAGAAAACTTGTCCCTAAGCCTCAAAAATGTCCCGCGCCGCGTGCAGATGAAATTACCTCGACTGTTCCAACAAATCCACCTGTTTTAGGGTCTCAAACACCCAAAACAAACTTCCTTGATGACCAAACTTTCGCCCAGACTTCATTCTACGAAACCAGCCCACTATTAGAGGTTACTGATCATACACCAGAGTTGCAAACCGAAATATTGGATTCCGGTGATATTGTTGCACTGTTATCATGCGCTTATACATTTCTCTCCGCAATGAATCCCACCGGATCGGGTGTCAGGTTCACACCTGAAGATGTCACCATGGCCGGTTCTTGTCTTGATACTCTGCTATCAAGAGAAACTCCAAGAATCGCCAGCGAGCCGAGGGTAGGGGATGTCCCACCGGGATTCCTTTCACAAATATCAGATTCAAGCATATTCTCATCTTCGAACCAAGCTCTCGTACCAAACACTCAAACTTCACATTTTGCGATGCCTGATCCATACCTCAACAATCTCCGAAACCCACACCTATCCCTCCTCACAGCCATCCTCTATAACTCCCGCTGTCTCGACATCAAACTCGAAAGAGTAATGACACCCTACTTTGACTCGCCCTTCTACCGTCCTACCAACCCCTCAGACGATCCCAGCCAGCTTCTCGCCTCCGCTAAAAACCCTTCTTTCCCCGCACACCTCCAACCTACACTTCCACAAATACTCTTTCCGCATCATGCATTCCTGGATTTGATACCTCTCCCCGTTCTCAGAGCGAGAGCTATTGCCTGGGCGGCCACAACTCCGGCTATATTTAGTCCGATGGATTTGAAACGTGATATTGTGGATGATGGGTTGAGATGTTGGCATGAGATGGGAACAGGTGCCGGGAATGGCCAGCCGTGGGACATGAGCAGTTGGGAGTTTACCCCTTGGTTTCTTGATAAATGGAGAATGTTGATTTTTAGTTGAGGTTCAAGGTAAACTTGAGCAGTTTTGATACTAGCTTACAAAGCCTGTTGTGTCTTAACTTCGCTCTTAACTTGACAATCTAACATTTATTTTCTAATTCTCTGCGTGCACATAATCTTCCAGAGATCTTGTGGATAACTAGAAATACCCGAATTAAACAGATTTCGCAACACAAAAGTTGATGCCAGCCATTATAACTATCTACCCAAATATCCGTTCCTCCCCTGGAAATAATATCTACCTGGAAAGCTGTGAAGGCCAAAGACGCCCACCAAGAAAGCGCGATGCATTGAATGGTTCTCGTCAGCAGAAGTAAGCGTATCTCCATAATCAAACTCTCATTGCGGAAAATTATGCCATTATGATTCTTACAAACTCAATTCAATCAATGCTTCTGCGTTGAATAGGTACATCAATCTCATAGGGCAATGTTTTACTGTCAAAAACAAACCTGGCTTCGAATATATATCTCTTGAGTATTGTTCTTCCCTTTTCGGCCATTGACAGAACTCTCTCGGATAGAAAGAAAGTTTCAACATCTTGAAAAACTTTATTTCAAGGATAGAACTGAAGAAACAGACCGAGAGGCTGGATCTCCATCAGTCTGGCGTTTCGTTTAGAAATCAAGTTGTGTTCAAGTAGGAAACAGACGACATATCTTCATTTATGCCCACCACCTAGTTTTACCTTGTAACTCGATGAACTCCTAAGGAGAAAACAAGTCTTTTCCCAAGCTCCTTCGATATTAACTTTCTAATCAACTTTTCGCTCAATCCTTAATAAAATAGAGTTCCTCAACTATCTTAAAATCACTTTTCTCCATACGTGTTATTGAAACACACTTTCCCCAGTCCTTGTAAATTTTTAACATCCACTTAAAACACCTATCTAGTCTATCATTCCCAAATATTGTCGTCGAATGTCCTCTTACCCCCAATTCAAATATTCACTCTCACAGCTAAACTAAAACTTTCCAAGAATCCATTGATTTGGTAGACGTCCATAAAAAGAAAACCAGATAGTAGGGTGTCGATACCCATGCAAACGAGATTGAGAACCAAACAAGCGTTGTCCTAGCTCTGGTCCTGCGAGTACAGGCGTGAAAGGGGAAGGAAATGAGCAATGTTCCACGAACAAACGTATTCTAATCAAGGATCTTTAAGATCGCTTAACTCTCAGGCAATGTCACAAATCTTTTTCCCATGCTAACCCTGTTTTATAAAACGATTGAGCAGAGTATTGTCGCTATTAAAAGGCTTCTTTGCCTAGTTCCAAACAACTCAGCACACTTGTTAAGCTAGGTTTTGATATCTTAATTCCACAACCGAAAACTTATTCCTCCCACAAATTCCACAAAGGTTTCCAGTTCAAAAAACAAGCCAAAATAAAATTACGAACCTAAAAACAACCAAGTCTGCCTGATTTTCCAATTTATAACTGTTGCTACAACCTTATTAGGTCGGTTGCGTTATACACGTGACCATTCTGCGTCTATGGATGTTTGCTTTTGGGCTTCAATTCTCCCTCTTTTAGCAACAACAATGAATCAATAAAACCTCTTTACAAGACGTACGATATACGATAGTTATCACAAACCAAGTCGTACCAACAATAACCTCTATCTATCAGTCATTTAGCAAATCCTTGCATACGAATGCAAAATCCGACCAGTTGAGGAAAGACAGACGTATTGCAACTAGTACTTTTCCCCTGGCTCATAGATTCTTTCACATCAACTAGGGAAAAAGAGACTACAACGGCAAGAAACGCCAGTACTCTACCCAGCTGAGAAAAATTTACAAAACGGAGAAACTTGCTATCATAACGAGTTCAGCTGTCTAATTCAAATTTCTACATCTGATTCATGATATTGATCTCACTATATAAGCATTTGTCTTGCCTTACTTCATTCTTTCATTTTATTTTGGTCAAAGTTTCGGCATATAGGAAGCAATTGCTGCTTCCAATGAGCCATGAGTAAGGATAGCTATTACCATAGGAAGCTCGACACTCGACAACACGGTGTTACGTGAAATCCAGATAGGGCGTTAAAGTGAAATTTCTCCATCTCATAAGAACATTATAGTCTAAACTAGGATATTTTCATTCCCAAACACAGAAAACAACCACTCCGATAACAATATGTCGTAACTACGCTCAAGCACGTACCGAGGGAGCTGTTCAGAAGCTTCCAAGCATATAATAAAACAACAGTGAGAGGAATAGTAAGAAGAAAGTAGCATATCCATCTATTCTCACCTACACAGAGTTCCTCAGCAGACCAAAAAGCACTTCATTCACTCCTCACTCCAAAACCACCCAGATCTTCATCCCATTCATTTTGTCCCGAGTGCGTTGGGATAATGGAGAAAGACAGGGACGGCGAGAAGATTAGGTTAATCGTAATTCAAGGAACTGAAAATTCAACTGTCGAATTGACAACTGTCGAATTCCACCTCTCCGTATGCTTTGTGGTAGCAGTTACCGTCATTTGAACCATGGTACTTGAAAAGTTGGTATATTCGTGTCCAGTCGATAATTTTTGTTGAGTTACTGGATTGGGTAGAGTAGCATGTGCATGTCCCAATATGTTTCAATGAGATCAAGTTCCCTATGATATGGAGTATCTACGGAGATCTTTACCAACACTTGTGTTAATACCCCCCCTAAAAATTTAAGTACCTCCCCTAAATTTTTAGCAATATCTACTAATATAATTATATTATAATTGTTGGTACGACTTGGTTTGTGATAACTATCGTATATCGTACGTCTTGTAAAGAGGTTTTATTGATTCATTGTTGTTGCTAAAAGAGGGAGAATTGAAGCCCAAAAGCAAACATCCATAGACGCAGAATGGTCACGTGTATAACGCAACCGACCCAATAAGGTTGTAGCAACAATAATAAATTCAATAACTAAGCTTTTTTTATTTTAATTAGAGTATTGAATTAGATAAGTACGAAATAATTTAAATATAATAAATATTATAAGAATAATAACTAAGAGAATTTTATAAGGTAATTATATAACTAATCTATACTCTACTTTATACCATAGTATTCCTGCCTATAGGCTGCCCATCGCGCTCCTTCAGCAAATTGTTGGCCATATCTCGCACCATATCCTTTGTAGGCGAAAACCCTCTCGAATCCTGCCTCAATATACGCCCAATTATCGCCTCCTCCTCTAGCTTGTTAAGTTTCTTCGAATTAGGCTCGCAATCGCGTCTTGGTTAGATTCCGGCGCGTCGATTCAAAATGGTGGATCGAGGGGCTTCATAGGCTTTTGCAGCACGTCGTTGGGTTATTGACGCGTCATTTTCGAGTGCTTGGATAGCTAAGGTGATCTTATTTTCGTTGGAAGACATTTGGACGTTGTGTAGTAGAGATAATATAATTAGAAGTTAATGATTATTGTAAAGTCTAAAAAGTGGCTAGCTCGCGTGTGAAGTACGTTATTATTCTTTCTTTCTTCTTCTTTAAAACACTTACATTTATTTATAATTATTTATTAAGAGATATTGTCAGTTGACTTACATAGGTACTCCTAAACTCTCCTAGTTCTCGGTCCGACCTCCGATAATCGACCTGACCTAACTTATAGTTACTCGGAATTATTTAGAGTAGAATAGATTAAAGTAAGGGTAAGGTTAAATCAGTTGAATAGAATAGAGTAACGCCTTATTATTCTATTCTATTCTATTCAGTCATTACACTGATTACATCTCTTTAAATAAGAATACCTAGTGTTCTAATTAAATTATTATTTATTTAAGGTAGGCGGATATTGCTAATTGTTGGTATGACTTGGTAGTCATAAAGTGTGATGCAATAAGTGGTTGTATTCCTATATCTTTATTGCATGAAGAGTAAAGGTAAAGAGGGGTCGGATCCTGTGAGCTTAAGTATGTGAGTAGCAAGCCACTCACATGAGCCCAAGCACGTGGATCAACTGAGCTGTCGTGGAAGGTGCTATTCACCAAGAATATGTAACGACACTAATAATTTGAGGGAGGCACTTAAATTTTTAGGGGGATTATTGACATAAGTGTTGCTAACGACCTCTATAGTATCCCAATACCGATGGGGGGCGAACCTTTTAAAGTCGGTGGAAGCTTGAACAAGCCAGTTTGGTACCAATATTACTGCAGAATCTTCTTTGGGTTGGGTCTGTCTTTCTATTTGTAGGTGTTCTAATTCTCAACGGTCTATCAGCAAGATCCCTTCTAGCCCTGGAGCATTCAAAATTCCCGAGTGCATAGGAGATCAACTAACTTCATGGCGTCGAATCCATGCACCCTTCTCAACTCCGCCATCCCCCCAACGCAGTTTCCCAGCGACTCCTCCAGACCTCTCCACCCAGTCCTAATAATTCAACCTCCCCTCCCCCACCACCCCCCAGAACTCCTCAATAATCGCCTTCTGCCCCTCCTCATTAGCCCCCCTAACAGCCAAATACACCCTCCCATCCACCCTAGCTTCCCAATCCCCCGGGTTCCCACTAACCATAACACCCCCGGCTTCCTTGAGTATACACCACCCCGCAGCAACATCCCAAGCCCAACATCCCCCCTCCCAAAAAACATCCTGCTGTCCACTAGCAACATACGCCAAATTCAGCGCCGCGCTCCCTAAACACCTAAGGGAATGTACCATCGCACCACCTTCTTCTTTCGAAGCAGCAAGCTTAGTGAAGACTTTTGATTTAAGAGCGAAATTGGGACCGCTGCGGTCGGAACCCCATTCTGCGCCTATGAGACATGTTGATAAATCCTTTAATGGCTCGGGCTCTTGTCGTAGTGGTAATTTTAATTTTTGGCCATTCTTGTATGTGACGAACGATCCCTTGCCCAGGATACCGGTGTATAGTTCGTCGAGGAAGGGGTTGTAGATTACTCCCACGCTGGGGATTTTATTGACGGTGAAGCCGAGGGAGATGCAGAATGCGGGGAAGGTATGCACGAAATTCGTCGTTCCATCGATGGGGTCAACTATGAAGGTTGGGGCGGAGGTGAGTTCGGTTTCGCCTGGGATGTAGGTTTCTTCCCCTATGAATGCGTAGGAGGGGTAGGAGGTTGAGAGGCGGGAGGAGACCATTGTTTCGACTGCGCGGTCGGTTTCGGTTACTAAGTCGGCGGCTGTGAGGAGTTGTTAGTTATTTGAAGATAGAAGTGGGTTGGAGAAGAAGGATTGGGGGAAGGAGAGGAGGGAATACAATTCTTTTTTGTGCCAGAGCTGAGGTGGGAGGGCGTCGCGGAGAGCATCATTTTCCCTGCTTCTTGGGCGATGCTGATCAGAAGATCTTGGATCTCTTGAAGGTTAATGTCTGCCATCTTGATGTGTTGACGGCTCTGATGACGATTGAGGTTGTTTAAGGATTGGCTTCGAGGTCGCGCCTGCTCGAGTTCTCTTGTCCGTCGAAATTCTTGTGATTTCAATTGAAGCTATCAAGAACTCGTCGAGGGGTCAAAAGAAAAAATCGGGGAACCTGGAAGTTGGCGGGGCAGTTTCATAGCCAACGGCTTTCCCCGTACATCCCCCACGTGTTCTATCATGCTCCGCTCCTCGGGCTCCATTGCGGCTTCGGGGATTGCCCAGCTCCACTATTCGGGTCGTGGTCAACATGAATCCAGTTGGTCGGATAGCGATGATGATTTTGTGTTAGGTTGGCACCAAGTTTGAATGACAGCCCTAGTCTTTTAACGCAGGCACAGTAGTAAGCGGGCAAATGCATATATGTAGGAACGGTCTGACAGCAGTTGTTACGGACGGGAATTAGGATGAAAGTAACACAATGTGAAGGAATGATGTAAGAGGCGAAGTTGGTATTGCAGGTAGGAATTCAAACAATTTTTGTGACATAGCTTCATGCTCCGATTGCATAGATCTAGAATCCATAGTACTTATGACCGTTGTTGATGATCTCCCGTCAACTCGTCACAAATGTCTCGAGAAAAGGAGACTATTGAAAACGTGGCATGGTATATTGATACCAAAGACACTAATGGAAAATATCAAACGCCTTTCTTTTGTTAAAGCGCCCCCCTATCATCATACGGTGAAATTAAAACTGATATACATTGTGTGCAAACTTCCCCACCAGAATCCCTTTGCGCCGATTAATTTCATATGTCATGATCCAACTCTCTCCCTCCTCTAGAACCCCCCTCGTAGCCCCTCCCCTACATCTCCTCTCTAAACAATGACCTCCTCTCCGTATGTTCCGTAGGACTATGTCCCGTCGTACTATCCTTCGTCTTATGACCCATCGAAGTCTCAATCGGCCTTGGACTAACCCCCCTCAAACTCGTCCCTCCCAACTCCGCCGCATCATCAAACGGATTAACCGCAGGTCTCACCCCCATCTCCTCATCATATCTTCGATCAAGACCCCCTCTCGTGCCCCCAATATACGGTTCCGGCGCATCACGACTTAAACTCCTCCCTCTAGGCGGATCCCCATAACCCGCGGGCGCCAACCCAGGCGTCGGCGCCATATTAGCATGATGATCAGCATGCAGTCCCAATTCCTGCTCTTCATAATACCCTCCAGGTCCATACGCATCTGCCTCCGTGCCCACCCTCGCATCCCACGCATCATCAGGATCTAGAGGTCCAAAACCCCGATTGCTCGCTCGACCACGTACATTGCTGCTCAGAGGTTCCTCGTAGGCTCCTCCCGCGGAGCGATTGTTGCGGTTCTTGAAACCAGAGATCTTGTCTTTGATCCATCCGCCGACTCCGCCCCCTCCCGAGTTGAACGAACCATCTGAGCGACTCTGGAAAGGATTGTAGGATGCGAGCGTTGGGGTTGGGAGGCCGAGTCGTCGCGCGCGGAGGTGGGTGTAGACGAGGATTCCGATGCAGGAGATGACGGCGACGATTGCGATGACGATGAAGAAGGCGCCCAAGCCAGAAACTTCCTGTCCCATGGTGAAGGTTGTGGTCGTGTCGTGGAGTTGGCGATTGCGGTTGCGATTGCGACGTGCTTACTGTGAGCAATTGTGCGAGTTGCGACGAGGCGATGTGTTCGTCGTTGGCGATTGCAGCGCCGGTCGCTGATTGAAAGGGAAAGGAATGGCCAGCAGGAGGTTTATTTTGTTTCCGTGCCTGTTTGCGATGTTGTCAGAGCTGAGATGAGCTATTGGGCTTTGGGCTTACCCTGAAGCTTGCATCTTTCCAGATACCCGGCGGCCGTAGAAAACCTAATACGGTATTCTTGGCATGAAGCTTTTGATTGGTGAAACCGTACGCTTGAGGTTAATCACGTGGCGGGGTTGCTATGTTTCGTTCTCTGACTCGGATCACTACAGAGAAGATTACCGGAAAGGTAGTCTAATTAATGGTAAAATATAAGCTTTGCAGAAACTAGATTCTCACGGTACTCATTATTGCATGGGAGCCATTTAAAGGCCCGCAAACTTCATCAAGTCAACATAAGAGTCGGAACTGCTTAGGAGAATTGACTTTTGGAAACTACGAAAGTTCATCATTCTAGTTCTTCTAGCACGGCTACCTGTTGGGGGTGTAGGTAGAGTAATGACTTGATCTCTTACTTATATCGTAACATGGAAGAAATTTAACCAGATTAAAACTTATTTTATTGCCATCAGGTGTGTACCCGGAACTTTGCAAATCTATATCATCAAAACAATCATTACCATCTAAACACCAGCCCCAACCAAATCCCGTCCCAATCCCATGCAATCCCATGTCCAACCAAGATCCAATAAAGTTATATCACAAAACCCAGAAATCTTAAACCCATCTTGGCGAGCCCATAGCCGTCCCTATAGGAACATCAACTGGCGGAAGTAGTATAGGATCCAGAACTGGTGGAAGATTTAGAGGATCCGAGTCTCCCGTACGAGTGTCCCTATCAGAAGCGTTTTTGATCAGCGAATATTTCCCAAGGACGATCGGATCGCCAATGTCACGGTGATCGAAAGGTGAGTTTACATCTGGACGCGTGGGTCGGATGGGAGGGGGTCCCTTGTAGACTTCTTCTAGTTCCATGGGCGGATTGCGGTGTTTGTAGAATATCCAGAGGGCGAGGATGACGAGGGCTGTGAAGGCTACGGAGCCGCCTACTCCGAGGCCGATGGCTACGGCGTGTTGGCTGGCGTAGGATTTCGGGCCGTCGACGGTTATTGAGGATGGCAATGGTGAATCGGTGGGTGCGGAGGTTGGTGCTGCTGACTTGCCTCCTGTGGCGGTGGGTGTATAGGTGTAATCTGTTGCGGCTGCTTCGATGGTTGTCGAAACGACGACGACGTTTCCTCCATCGGCGGCACTGATAGTAACTACAGCCGGTTGTTCGACAACCGGAATCGTATTAACGGGTATAGCTGGCCCTGAGAACATTGATCAGCAATCTAGACCCTGAAAAATGGCCTCGCAAAACAAATATATATCTTCATGTGCAACATACCTTGTATGACAAACTGAGTACCCGGATCCGCGCAGGTGTTCACACCACTATCGCGTTTACAAAAGAATGTATTGTCCGAACCTGGACATTTCCCTAGAGCTTGACCACTTCCAAGATTTCCTTGAAGAGGTCCGGATGGTTGATTGCAGTATTTCGGGCAGAGAGGTGATGACCAGCTACTGTCGGTGCAGCTACCTCTCCAGAGAGTTCCTGCTATCTTTCCATCGACGATTGTTGAGTTGTCCATGCAAACTCCATTTCCCAGACAGACGAATCCCTTTCCACAACAAACCGAGTCCACTCCGGCATTGCAATTCGTATCCGAGTCGGCCTTACTGCCATTGGGAAAGAAGCAGTTTCTCTTGTCCCCCAGGACGCTACCGACTAGAAACGAACATAGAACAAAAAGTAAAAACAAATGCTGTAACAAGACAGAATGCGAACGAGTCTTTAGCATTTCGACATTTGGAGTGACATCGAGAGTAAAATCAATCAAAGTACAAGAAAGCCAAACAAGGGGGAGGTGGGAAAGCAAGATATAAGACGGAGAGAAAGGCAGGAGAGAAATCGGCCTCGTTCCAGGCAAGCCGATCACAAGCAGCCAGGGTTAAGGAAAGGGATGAGAGAAACCTGATTACCTCTACTGAGGTAAGATGCGGTTGATGACAAGGAGGGATGCTGGGTAACGATGGCTTCTCGTTGGATCGGTTCTTCTCCAGAAGTGTGCATGGAGGACGAGCCGTGGGGCCATCCTGCGGAGAGTGAAGCCTGTGCCTGTTCCACTTACGACGCAACGAGGATGGAGATAGGGTGAAAAATTGAATAAATTGGCAGACTTTTGACTTCGCCGCGTCGAACGGCGCAAACAGATGCAAGCAAGCGATGAGGAAAGGGAAAATGAGGGAGGTGGGGTCAGGGGTAAGTGAGGAGGTGTGAAGGGGAGGGGGGGATCACCAAGGGGTCGAAGCCACAGCGAAGGAAGGGATAACCACATGGTTTGGAAGTGGCGGATCTGATATTTGATGCAATTGCGCCAATCGTGAGATGCTGTAGAAGTGACACGGTGACCAAGGGGTCCGTTGATTGCCATGGATTGCGCAAGATGGACCGGGAGCGGGGTGTTGTGCATGTCGGATTACATGTCGGATTACATGTCGGATTACATGTTGAGTGTATCTCGAACATCGTCGTCGTTCCGATTTCTCGTCAACCTTCCCCAACCAGAAGGGCCCACGATCTCCGGGGCGTAGACAGTGGTGGAGGGGACTGAGGATTTGGTCTCAGGAGACCCAAAGAAGCCATTGACTCGTGAGAGGTTACAACGACCATTCCACATTTGAAATGCGAGAGAGTACCTGCAAGTGGTCCGAGGATTCCGCAGCATCGCGACTTTGGGACATGCAAGGCTGCTAATGCCCACGGGCGATTGTTCAACGGTGGTGCAGTGCTTGGGACAGAGTCGGTGCCTCTTTGTCAGTATGACATTCCAGCGAGGTGGTTGAAGATATTTTTAGAGGTTGCTGGATCAGTAAGTTAGGAGAAGGAGGGCAAGCAAACGAGGTTGAGGAGGCGCAGCCCAGTTCATCGACTCGTCCAGCCAACGACGATCCTCAGAACTGTCACCGGCCAGGCGATTCTCTTCCTCAAGGACATATACTTGCAACCATCCGTATTACCAGCAATCGACAATTTCCATCGACATCCCATATCTCACTCAACCCGCGTACAGGATCCCCGCGTCTATCACGTCAAATCTATCGCGACCCTCGTCTCCTGCATTTCCATCAGCAGCAGCGCTTCGATCGCGCTTCCAAATACCAGAGACAGCGCTTCAAGTAGCGCTTCAATTTTGGGGGCGCGCGGCAACTTGACGCGGCGCGATGATTCAATATCTTACGTGCAGACGGCGTTATTCCGTGTGAGATATCTTGATTATGGTATACCAATATCTCACCGGCCGCTCAAAGCTCGTTGCCTGTCTTGGTGAAATGGTAGCAGAGAGCTGACGATGGTCGGATGACTGAGCCATCTTTCTATCAGCTTGTCCGTTGCGTGGCTGTCAGTGTAACTGCAATTCTTGGAAGCTTTTGGGGGCCTTGAATATATTGAAAGAGCGGGGAATCGATGACTCGGTTGTTACAAGTTGAAGGTTGCCCAGCTCAGTGATCAAATTACGCCCGAGAAACTGGAGAAACGACGCGCCATTTGATCATGAAAAATTGATTACCTCCGCGCTTCGATGGACCTTCAAGTGCACATTCGGAGTCCGATGGGCTGGGGTTGCAAAAAATGACGAAGAAAATGTCATGTGACCGGTGTCCCTCTACAGGAAAATGGCTCTAAACGAATTCTGCCCATAGGATTCAAGGATCGCATCAAATTTCGAGTTAGTTCTAAATCAGAGCATCATTTTCCTTCGTACCTTGCTATTTGGAGCGTTCCATCAGAAGTCTGTTGGACGTTTTCGCGTTTTTGGGAATTAATTCGCTGGCGGACTGGACCTATTTTGGTCTCATAGTATTCCAATGGATACTCTTCAGAATCACGTCTTTCATTTCGTAATTCAGCTCTTATTTAAACACAATCTCATCTCAAACCCAGTACTCCTATCCTTTTATCTCGAATTATCTGCCTTTTTTACATTGCTTGCTATCATCTCAGTTGAACATCAACCCCAGAATCTCACATTCCCAAACCACAAATCATTTCGCAAAATATTTCCCACTCCTCCCACGACGTATCGCTACCAAACAAATCTTCAATTCCACCGTATTCTCGAACGACAAAAATTTCCACCCAATCTTCCGTGCGATTCTCACAGAATTTCAGAAAAGGCGAGGAAGATGCCTGGGCCACACGCCGACATCCCAATTCCACCGAAAGGATTTCCACAATCTCCGACCCACACAGACTTCCACCATCACATATATTAAAAATTCCACTTCCCTACTTCCATATTACTACATCTCTGCACACGTTCCTGGGTTGGATTTCCTCCCCTGGTTCCTTTCAACCCAGGTTCCTTGAATTAAACGTGGTGAACCACGATTCTTTCCTTCCTTTTGTTGTTCGAGAAACGTGGGACTATTTTTGGTCTCACATGTTTTTGCTTTTCTCTCCGATGCGATGAGATGGAATTTGTATCAGATGTTTTGGAACGAATGGAAGTCTTGCGACGGTACATAGGTACTGGATGTTTCGTCGAGTTTGCCATTTTCTCTTCTACGTACACCTTCTAAACCTCTTTCCTATTTGGGAACTCCTTGCTTATCATGTGTTTTGAATCCTTGGCAGTTATTATCCCAGACCATTCCATTGCAGCGCAACATCGTGGCCGCGTTTGTTTCTTCGTCCGGAAAAATACAGGTTGGAGAGTACGTAGTTACGTACGTCTTCGACTCGCATATTCCGAGGTTGAGAATTACTTTTCTTCAAAATTTACATATGTCAGTTGGTCCGTATGTCCGTATTCTCTCTTTTTCTTTTCCTCGCGAAGTCGTGACTCTCTTTCTCCTAGTACTCCGCGAGATGAGGGGTAGCTCAGTTTGGGCTCAATACGAGCCGCTGACTTCAATGTTGCATGTACCCCGCATCTTGTCAAGAGATCTAGCTAGATCTGGATATATGTGAACCATTTTATCCTCAGGGATGGGTATTTGTAACGGCTTTATTGGTACAACATCATGAGTTTATTTTCATTCTCGTGCGAAAGGGTTCCTGCAATTTCTTTCTCAGGAACCTGTTTATGATTTTTCCGAGTGTTGTGTTGAGGATAAGAGTCAATACAACGGGGGGTGAGCAGCTTCAGAAACAGCGAACCTTGCCGGGTTTGGATGACAGCTTCAAATCATCCACCATTCTCAAATCTTGGCTCAATTGCAGGCAACAGTAATCCATCATGACTGATGCCGCATATTCTTTATGCCATTTGAGACTATTGATTCTTAGTCTGGAACTGCTCGAACCTCTCGGTGCAGGTATGACCGACCATCTACCACAAGGTATGTATGGTATCAGTGAATTTGGTGACTATTATAAGATGCTACTTCTTAGAGGTATGCTTCGAGGGTTTGGCGGAGACTGGAATTAATGACAGGACGAGAATTTGACAGCGATCTGAACCATGGTATGCTCCCTCAAATAATTGTCAACTTTAGGTTCTCCAATTGATAACTTCCAAACACAGTCTTACTCCATAGCTTTCCCCTTGGTCAACTCGGCAGCTGAACTATTCAACGCCTTCACCAATCCACCACCAGAATTCCGTCCCATGTTCCGGTAAGCCTGAATTTCCTGCCTATACGCTGTAAATAACGCGTTGGTTATACGCAATTCATTATCTAAAGCCGCAACGCGTCTTAGATTCACCCAGTCTTTTCTGTATATAACCTCAGTTTAAAAAAGAGAGTATAACAGCTAAACTTGTTCGGGTAGTTGGTGGTGGCCCCATGGTTTAGTTTCGCCCATAGAGGTTGCCACGGAAATAGACCAAATAGCAGATGCAGGATTTGGTGGAGTCGAAATCGAGGATGTGCATCACAGTATCAAAGACGATGTATTAGACCCCCTAGGGCATGGATGGGCTACCACTCCTTGGACAGACGCTGTATACAGTGCTTTGGAACAAGCGAAGAAGAGAAAAATTCGAGCTGATATTGCTGTTGGTCCGTCTTGGCCTGCTTCCCTGCCGACTATCACACCAGATGATGACCCTGCTGCGAAGGAACTGGTGCATGGTCGAGCTTATTTGAATGCCACAAACAGCTTTTCGTTTTCTGGCCCATTACCTGCTTCTTTCCAAGCTCCGGCTAAGGGGGTGATGAACGAGACTTTGATCTCTGTCCAAGCATGGAGGATCAATTCGGCAAGCAAACCAACAGACAGAACACTCCTCCTCGATCCCAACACAATGATCGACCTCACATCTCGAGTTGTGGATGGAAGTCTAACATGGAAAGCCCCTTCCAACGGATCATGGATCCTCATGCCCTTTCGCACTCGCGGCTCAGGTCAACTCCCAGAAGCAGGACCCCACACCGTTCCCCCAAGTTACGTGATAGATCACTTCTCCCCTCTCGGTGTCAACGCCGTAACTCAATTCTGGGACTCCAAAATCCTCACCACGAAACTCCACGGTCTCGGTTCTCTGTTCGAAGATTCCCTCGAATTTGAAGCTACGACCTATTGGACGCCCAACTTCGCAACGGAGTTTAAGCAACGAATGGGTTATGATATTATCTCCCTCCTTCCTACCATCGTCCGCGAGAAGGAGAAATTTACGATCGCGTTTGCGGATCCGGAAGTCTCTCGTGGGGTATTGAATGATTTCTGGGATGTCCTTGGAGATCTCTACATACAAAACCATGTCCTCCCCATGCAAAAATGGAGCCACACCCACGGAATTTCTCTTCGCGTCCAACCTTATGGTTTGCAAACCGATGCCATGGGCGCTGCAGCCATGCTCGACATCGCAGAAGGCGAATCCTTAGGATTCAAAAATCTGGATGATTATCGTTCTCTAGCAGGAGGTTCAAACATGGGCCAGAAAACTATAATTTCCAACGAAGCAGCTGCCTTTGCGACTTCAGCATATACAACTACCTGGGAACGCGTATTACGAACTTTAAATCCCATTTTTGCTGCGGGTGTGAATCAAAATGTTCTTCATGGATTTTCTTATAAAGAAGCGCCTACTGCGGGATGGCCCGGTTTCGCAGCATTCACGCCGTATAATGGCAATATTGGGTATGCTGAATCTTGGGGACCGAGACAACCTGCTTGGGGACATGCGCCTGATGTTGCTGCTTATATAGGACGAGTCCAGTTACTGATGAGAAGGGGAGTACCGAAACATGATGTTGGGTTTTTCCGCCAGAAAGGCTATGTGGCTTCTGGATTCGGGGCCTCTTGGTTCTCGGCTGAGGGAACGAGGTTAGGATGGAGTATGAATTTCCTCTCGCCTAGTCTTTTAAGGCTTCCTATTTCGAAGGTTGTTAATGGAAGACTTGCACCTGAGGGGCCGGGGTTTGAGTTGCTGGCTTTTGAGGGGGATGCTTTTAATTCTTTGTACCCGGTTTTGACGGTTGATACTGTGGAGAGAATGCTTTCTTATGCAAAGGATGGGTTACCGATTCTTGTGGTTGGGAATTGGACACAAGTGAGGGCTTATGGGTACGGAGAGTCTTTGGAATCAGCCCCTATTGCGGAGATGTTTGAGGAGATGCTTGGGTTGGCGAATGTTGTTATTGTTCCGGATCGTGCGTCGATGGGGGAGGGTGTTGCAAAACTGGGTGTTGAGACTGAGGTTCAGCATGAGAGTTCTTCGCTTCTGCATATTCATAGAGATGATGGACGATTGGATCATTATTTTTTTGTTGCGGGATCGGCGACTGAGGGTGTGGACCAAGAAGTATCAATCAAGAGGGGCAGTTCGCAGGCTGTTCCTTATGTGTTGGATCCTTGGAGTGGAAATACTACCGTCTTGCCGCTTTACACAGAACTCTCCACCTCTCGGATATCTTTTCGTATACGACTACTTCCTGGTCAAACGATGTTGGTGACTCTTGTACCCATGGACTTCAAGGCTATTCATGCTGTGACTTCCACCGCAGAAGTCGTGGTTTCTGGGAGTGGAAAAGTGGCTGTTAGTGCTAATGAGAGTGGAGCTTACACTACGACCTTCTCGAATGGCGATGTTGTTCAAACTACAGTTAGGGATATACCACCAGCCATCGAGTTAAAGGAGTGGTCATTGGACATCGAGGATTGGACTCCGGGAGCTACAAATAGCACGACAACGATTCTAAAACACCAGTTCAATCTCACAACTCCATTGGTACCATGGACGCAACTCCCAGGGCTGGAAGATGTCTCAGGTATCGGAACGTATACCACTTCTTTCAATTTTCCCTCTTCAAACTCAACTTCGACACTCAAGGCATCTCTTAACTTCCCTCGCTTCCTTGGCTCCTTCCGTGTTTTCGCTAATGGTCATACGATTCCTTGCGATCAACTGGCTTCTAGTATTGATCTCGGTTCTGGGCTGAAGCAGGGGGAGAATACACTGGTAATTGAGGTGGCTGGTAGTTTACTCAATCGCTTGAGAATCGTGGATCCCAGTGTTTATGGAGGGACTAAAAGGCAAGATTTTGGACTTTTGGGAGTCCCTAGAGTGGAGTTTGGGTGGGTGGTTGAAATTGTTTGAGAATGAATTAGTAGGAGGTAGAAGTGAGTAGAGAGGGTTATGTTTAGGGGAGTTGATAGTACTATTTACTCTCGGCAATTTTTGTGAGTGTTACTCTGTTTTTATTATATGAAATAACTCGCTTGTCCTTTCCGTCCATTCTCATCCTCATTTTCGAATTTATTCAAACTCTTGGACTAGGAGAAAGCACTTTCGTCAGAGCAGGTATAAAAGGTCACATGTCGCTCCTGAAGAATGTTTTCAGCCAATATTCTACCAGAGTATTAAGGAAAACTATTTTGTTTTTCTAAAAAAAAAAAAGGTATTAGAAGGCGGATCTTCCCCCGGATTTTTTGGTGTAATAATATTTGATAGTTTTTGTTGAAGTAAATGACGGAAGTATAGTAAGAGTTCTTATATTTGGTTCTCTTGGTACTTGAGTTGCTCTCAATGTATCGGTCAAGTGTGTGAGGAAGTACCCGGTCTTCTAAATCCCCTTCGACCAAATATTTATCTTGATTTGCTTAATAAAGTAGGTGTTCATGAAGCGTTGTCCAGTTCGAAGGCTAGTGAGATAGTGCTCTTGCGATTCCCATTCTTCGGCGGGCAAATTCACTATGTGTTTGCAGAGAGTCTGTGGTTCCCACTGTTTTTCTCCACTCGAGTCGTTTATTGACCGTAAAT
The DNA here is from genome assembly GCA_001414455.1 of Hymenoscyphus fructigenus. NCBI lineage: Eukaryota > Fungi > Ascomycota > Leotiomycetes > Helotiales > Helotiaceae > Hymenoscyphus > Hymenoscyphus fructigenus. The sequence continues at coordinate 52,696 of LKUV01000198.1, read as the reverse complement.
TTTAGGACGCGTTCGTTCCCATTCACGGACTTCTTGCCAATTTGTAATTGGTGCTGTTATGAATCACCGTAAATAAAACGTTCATATCTTGGGCAGCGACGAAGTGTAACTTGTCTCCTCCAACTTCCTCCTACTACTACATTTGCAAGTCCATTTTGGAACCGATTTCTGGACTGGCACAGAGCATCGATTTCTGCAATTCCTACTCCTTGGATCTACGCCTTTGAACCATGGAGCTCAAGGAACTCATTCATCGTTTCCGCGATGGCTTTGACTTTACACACCCCAGTACACCAGCTCCATCTTCAGAGCCGACACCTCGAGTTGGAAGCTGGAATGTGGCTCAAGCTAAGCGTCTCTACCATAAGTTACCACCAAACTGCATTCGACTAGTCAAACTCGAACCTGCCGATAAACCCGATGCTCCAATAGTCCTTCAAACCGAAGTTGTCGGCCTTCTCCATCCGCCTCCTTTCGAAGCACTCTCCTACGTCTGGGGAAAGAGAGAGCCTTTGGTACGAATCACCTGCAATAAGAGTATGGTCTTCCCAAATGGAATCCCCATTCATATCACACCAAATTTAGCACTAGCTCTCCTCCAAATCCGCCGACCTGTAAAAGGTGGAGCACGAATACTGTGGATCGATGCAGTATGTATCAATCAAGATGACGACACGGAACGCTCAGCCGAAGTCATGAAGATGAAAGACATCTACTCAAAAGCAACATGCGTCCTGATTTGGCTTGGAGAAATGGAAAACAACAACAAACTGTTCGCAGCAGCAAACAATCAAATTTCCGCCCTCGCTAAATTCCTTCGTAATGGATCCCAAACCCCGACTCCATCTCTTCACCAAATTTCAGCCATCTTGAAGCAGCCTGACAATAAGACCACTTTCGAGTTTCGAAAATGGATGGAGAATCCTACAAATTGGCAATTCATTCAAGCCATATTGATGTCCACGTGGTTCACACGTGTTTGGATCATTCAGGAATTCGCCCAAGCGAAGGATATCAAGATTTTGATGGGTCAAAATATGCTCCCCTCCTTCGACCTCTTCCTCTGTGCACTCTACATCCGAAAGAATCATTACAATCTCTCACCACCGGAAGCAGAACGCGTCGATCACGCTATCAGAATCTACAATATGCGGTTCAAGAACCACTTGTTACCACAAATCGAAGCAACAAGCATGTTCCAGGCCACCAATCCACGGGATAAAATCTATGCTGTCATTGGTTTACCATCCGTAGAACAGGATCGGGATTTTGACGCGAGATCTTTTTTAAGACCGGATTACAGCAAGGAAGTTTGGGAGGTTTATGGAAATGTTGTTAGACATTTTATTGGGTTGCCAAGAGAGCGGACTTATCATCCACTCGGAGAGGTACCGGTTGGTGGACAAAAATATGGAGAGGGAGTATTGGATGTTTTGAGACCTCCAGAGAGGCATGGACTTTTGAAGGATAATGAGAAGGAAGTTAGCGCCAAAATGTGGCCTACCTGGGTGCCGAGATGGGACTTGATTGATGAATCGTATCGTCACCCTCCCGGTATTGTACGCAAATCCTTTCCTTGTTCCAGCCTTTGGAGTTGTATCCTTACTCGCTCCTTTTGTTCTTTGAGTCGACGAGAAAAACGTATGCTAATTCGTTGCAGTGGGCTATGGATCCAAAATTTCTTTGGCGACCCGCCGGGGACTTGCACGTTTGCTATTTACCGCCGAAAAACGAGTTTGGTTACAGGATTTTGGAGCTGAAGGGTGTTAAAGTTGGAGCTGTCGATGCAATTTTCGATCATGTCTTGCATCCTTATTCTATTACTCAACGAAATTCTAAGAGCTGTGTCAAGAAGTTGTTGAAGAAAGTTCAAGACCGCTTTTCATTCGACCTCAGAAAGCGAACAAAACAATATCAAGGACCTGGAACACTTGAAGCAGATTTCGCAGAAGTCATCACTTCAGGATCTCTGACTGAACTCTCACCCAAGGACTCGACGTCTAGTATGGAGACACTTCGAAAATTCGCAGGAACCGAAGGATTGGTAATGCAGGAATGGCTCGGTACACCGGCTGGTTCTATGTCTTCCACCGAGTATCTCGCTCACAAACCAAAGAGATCTGCAACAGGAGACTCGGACAGTAGTAGTAGAAAATCCTTTGGGGAGGAGTTCAAGATGTGGCTCGACTGGGAGGATGGGCATCCTACCTTGAAGAGAGAGAAGAGTTTGACGGATGATAGTGTTGTTGCTCGTTTTGGTAATGAGGTTAATCTGAATCGCACGTTTTTCGTTACGAAGGATGGGAGAATCGGTGTTGGCAGTCCGAAAATTAGAGTCGGTGATGAGATTTGGGTATTGTATGGTGGAAGATGTTTGTATGTCGTTAGATATGGGGAAGAGACTGTTGATGCGGAGATTCAACACATGAAGGGTACGTCGCACTTTGAGTTGAAAAAAGTTCACAACGCTGGCAGCCCAAAAAGGGGTAACATTTTTGGGATGAGTCGACCGGGAAGTAGGGAGCCTAGTGAAAGTGAGAGTCTAAAGAAAGGTGGCTTTATGGGAATGGGCATGGGACCACGAAGTAGAGACACTAATGATAGCTTGAGTGGTAGTCCCAAGAAAGGTGGCATCTTTAGAATGGGGCGACGAGTGAGCAGAGATAACAGCGACACCTTGGTGGTAGGAAGCGGTAGTCCGAAGAGAGGTGGAAGAAGATCAAGACCAATCAGTGGCGAAACTACAATTGGCTTTGACGATGACATCAACGCTGATATTCCCAAGAAGAACAGTATCTACGGGTCAGGAGGCAGACAAGGAAGTAAGGATAGTGGGAGGGCTGGAAGAATGATGGATAGGAAGAGTACAGACGAGTCGAGAGAAACATTTTCTAACAGTACAACTCCTAGAACTCGGTCACCCCACAACTTTGGATTGCCACGACAAACTAGACTGTTTATTGGAGAAGCCTTCGTGAGTGGTTGGATGGATAATGAAGTTGTTTCTGGGGTTGCTAATGGCATGTTATACGAGAGCTGGTTGGTGTTGATTTGAGGGTGGCGTGGTAGCTTTTCCTATAGCCCGTAGATCAATTGACATAACCTAACCGACCACCTTCATTCCTGTCCCTCTTCGTATATTCTGTGCTTGGCTGTTTTAGCCACTGCTCTGTTCCTTGCTTAATATCCTGTATTCAAGCCGCGTACCCCTAGTAAAATTAGTCGAGCACCGAATACTACACTAAGTTAGTTGTGTAAAGTGTTTCAGTCGAGTCAAAGATATGGAGTCAACACTCATGAAATTTGAGCCACTATATAAGTTTCAGGGGTGCATGGAATATGGAATAGAAGCATTGATTACACTTGAATCATTTCATTTCAAACTTTGGGCAAGTCTTTCAGAATTGTCAATATGAAAAGCTTCCCAAAAAGAAATACAGGGAATCGTAGAAGATGTGTGGTTTTTCCTTTGCGAGAAATAATTTCCTTACCGCTTGTCGAGTAGCAAGAAATGAGTAATTTTCAGCCTTCAAAGCAATTGCAATTAAATCATGTAAGTGGCTGAAGCGCGAAGCACGTTGAAGAACTCATCATAGCCATAAGAAGCATTATGACGGTGTAACAGTCAGAATTCAGCAACTCAGAACAAATAATCTGCGCCTTCGCGGCGTCAATAGATGTAAAGATTACACACGATAAGCCGCCTAAGCTCACTTAAGCACCGCCTTCCACCTACAGCGGGACGAATCGTGTTTCTACTGGTGGAAAATATTGACACTTATGCACAATATGAAGTTTTTTCTTGTATCGACATGAAGTCGTCAGATTTGGATATGCAGCTGTGCAAAAGTCGAAGGTGGGCGTTAAAAGACAGAGGTGATGTTGAAGATACAATAAAGTGCTGACAGGAAGGTGGGGCCGGGGAACCACTTAAAATACGAGAAAAACGATGAACCCTGAAGACCACGCGATTTTTAAAATATTTACAGGTGATAATCAGTCCGACTGTGTATGATGCAATTGACATGGATTTCTTTTCTATATCTGGCCATTGCTGGCTCATGGGGATGATCAAAGCTCCGAGAAATTCAAAACTCTCTCTTCATTGAACCAGGAACGACCTCGGTAGTACCTCAAAAAACAACATAACTCCACTAAGATGCATTTCCGAGCCACTCAGCTTCTGGCAGCTGCCCTCACTTTGACTAGCACGACATTGGCCCAAATTACTGGTCCGTTCTTTATCACTATCGTTCCAGGGGATGGAACAGCTTCATATCCGGCGACAGTAGCCACCGTCTCCCGCGGAGCCTGTATGTAACTTCCATTTGTCCCCCTTTCTGAACTTCCAGTCTTTGTGGACTTACTCATTGCTCTTGGCTCTTCGGAAAGATTGCCATGGATAAAATGTTAACTGAAGGTAGAAATCCTCTCCTCGTCCCTCACATACGACCAAGAATTCTTGTTTAACGTATAAGTGATTTTCATATGCAGTTCACCGCAATTTCATGTGAATACTCGTCACTAATACATTCCTACTAGCACCTCTTCCCGTCTCTTCAAAGCCGATGAACCTACAAATGGAAGTGGGCCGATCAACGCAGATGCTCCTTATCTCTTCAACAGTGCTGGTGGAGCCGGATCTGAGTTAGAGCAGCTTACTGTAGACGGAGAGGTCTATTTGATCAAGGCCGGTACGGACTCGGGAGGGATATATGCGTGGTGGAGCATCCCAACTGCCTCAGGGCTTCCGGTTAATGTCTTCTGGGAAAGTGCTACTTCTGAGCTAGCTATTCCGGCTCTTAGAATTGATCTTGAAACTCCTACGGTCTAGTGTTGGTGTTTGGCGGAAGGATGGATTACGGCAGGCGTTTGTTTGTTCACGAAAATGACGTACGAATCGCTTCTTGGGTTTATGTTTCCGCCATTTAATTGCATTGACATTATTCCTTATTAAAGTTAAGTTTCACTACGAGTTTTGCTTGGCAGTATTTTCCTTTCTTTTCGAAAAGATAGCTAAACATGGAGTCAACTGTAGATGGTACCTACCCACTTGCATGGAATCAAAATTGGCACTCAAAAGCCCAATTTCTCCTTGTTCCATGTACACTTCAACAATATTGTTTTTCTAGGAGACCTGGGTCACTTAAATTGATTCAAGAACGTGAATTAAAAGGGTTCTAATTAATGACACTAATTTGACTTGAAGTTTGTCGGAATTCTCTCTTGTGCTTTAATTCCATTGCACCTGACCTTCTCGTAAAATGTATTTTAGTAATTGTACTAACAAAACTGCCACAGAGGATGAGTACTAATCTTTTAAAAATTAGATATCACATAAATTCATTCCTATTATTTCCTTCTTCGGGCTTCTTTTTAGCCTTGACATATATATTGAACCCTCTTGAAAACAAGCGACGAGAAGCGAAAAAGACTTGTTTTGAAAATGTAAGCAATAAATAAAAGGCACAAGACTAGTTCCACAAGACAACAAAGCTTGTCACCAAAACCTTAGTTCCGAGCCAATTGATTCTCTGAAAAGAATTATGAAAGCTTTTCCAATTACGACTAAATAATGTATAATAAAACGGTAATTGACTAAAACACCCTCCAATTAATTACATGTGACTAGAACGCCCCAACCGGGGTGTTTTAGTCAGTGAATATACTAAAAAGGGGGTGTTTTTGTCAGTTAGGATATCTTATATTGCCTCTTTCTTTTATTAATATACTAAGAAATTAACATTCATTTGAAACCTACTGTGAGAGGCCAGACCTCGAACAACTCAAAGGTGTGGTTTCAAATATTCAATCAAGAAGTGCATGAAGACTTTGGTTAATGCTTAGCGAGATTGTCAGTGCTTAGCGAGGGCATGGCCCGAGCCTCTATCATGGGTTCCAACCTTCACACCTACTTCTATACTAAGTGCCACCTTCTTTGCAACCCTACTTTGCAAGCTAGATATTGAGGCCTGTATAGTAAGTACCTGTTTTTCTATTTGCGTCCTACTTAGATTAACCGCGATTGAGGAGCTAAGAGTATATAGTGTTCTTTACTTTCTTAAAGATACTCTAGTCTTATTATATCTGCAGAGCCTTCTTATTGATCTTATTTGTAATAAGCGTATTTATGCTCTAATTTTTACAGTATATGGGTCGAGTTGGTAGTTTTAGATAGGCTTCTCAGCGCGGTACAACCTGGTATATTACACATGCACTTATTTGCTCAAAACAAGGTGAATGTTAATTGTCTAAAACACTCCTCTTCTACTGACTAAAGCGTTCTGATTTGGAGAAAAGGGGTGTTTTAGTCATTTCCAATCAATTAGAGGGTGTTTTAGTCAATTACTGATAATAAAATTATAACTCCCGATAGCACACTACCCCATGTACCCACCAAACAGCATTCCAAACCAACTCCATCCTTTTGAATACTCCTCCAACTTACGCCTCCTCACCCTTCCTCCGAATTTCGCCCCTCCCCTCTAACTCCACAAACCCCACCTCCCTCTTTTTCCCCCTTTCCCTTCCCCCATCACCCCTAACCCTACCGGCCCTTCCTCCCCTCCTCCTCTTATTTTTCCACCACGCTTTCAAACCCCCCACACTACTCCCAAAAAACACAACCGAGTTCCAGAACCCCTGTAGTGGTAAGACAGCCGCACTCCCAATATTCAGCGCATAACTCAGATTTTCGGGGTATCTCAGGCTATATACTCGATTGATAGATGCTGGGACCCAGGTGATGAGGATGGAAATAGCGAAGATGAGAGCGGTGCGCGTGTACGCGTATTTGATTTTATCAATTCCAGGACGCTTTGGAGGATGTTTTGTTGTTTGGTAAGATGGCGAGGTTGGCGCAGTTGTTGGCGTGGTAGGTGATAGGAGAGAGGGCGAGGAGGAAGGAAGATGTGAGGCGGATATTTTTATTCTGTATGCTTCCTTCTGTGATCCTACTCCGTTGACGATTTCATTTGTTGGGTGTGGGTACGTAGAAGTCGTTGTCGAAGAAGCCAGGGAGGGGAGCAACGAGTGTTTTCGATCGCTAGTAACTTCCACCTCCATCGTTCGGGTTCCTGAGAAGGCGGGCATGGGAAGCGTTGGACTGGCAGGAGTCGAGTTGTAATTCGCGTTTTTCGGATTACTCTGGATGGCAGCTCGAAGCTCCGAGCGTTTCTGGAAGATCTCGACGCCGACCCGAAGGTAGATGAGGAGCGAAAGGAGGATAGCTAGCCATACAGGAGCGTAGTATGAGTAGATTCTTATTGGAGCGTAGTCGTTATCGATCCAGCACCAAAGCTATTTACACACATTAGTTCCCAACTCCCAAGAACTGTGGAAATAGCAAAACTCACAGTAGCATTCCCATACATCTTCCCCTTCTCGCTCGTCCGATAAAACAAACAAAAAATAGCCGGGATAAAAGGAAGTCCATAACAAATAATCCCATAGAGCCAATACAACCTCTTCAATCGATCGGCATCGTAGCGACGGAAAAAGACAAGGTAGACGTTTACTGCCATAGCACAACTCCACAATGGATCGGATTGCATAAACCTATTCCCTGTCAGCTCACTCCTTATTCCTCCCCCTTGTTGCAAGAAGGTAGAGAGGTGAACTCACATCTGCAACAAAAAGCCCTGAAATTGACACAACGCCCCATTCTCATTCGACAAAGCACTCCCCCCAATAAGAGCCGCAACGTTTGCAAATATATTCGCAAAAGAAGCATAGAAAATGAGTGTATTCGACAGAGTCCTCAACTCCTTGATCAAAATAAACGCGGCGAGGAGTAAAAGCGTAGCAGTGACCGAGATACTAGCCGTAACTCGCTCGATAATTATGAGGGTCGAAATCTGCTCAGTAGTGAACGTCATGATGAAAAAGGTGAGTTGAAATTGTCGTGGAATTTGTCGTGGCGTCTGTTGAAACAAAGTCCACTTGTGGTGAGATACCTCGTCATTTGATCGGGTTCTGGAGAAGAAGTGGTTGGCTTGAATTGTACTCAGTGGTGGAAGTTTTCATATCTCGGAATCAGCGTCGATGATTGAGATGGAAAGTTGGGGCTGTAGGATTTTCGCGTGAGACCCTCAAACCTCCACCATAATCCTCAAGGCTGAATCCAGCCCCCAGATGCTGCAGTTGAGGCTCAAAGTGCGGCTCAGGCACAGAAAACTGGGTTGGTCGCCGTGGGAAGTCTAAATTTAAATCTGGAGACTTGAGGGGGAAAAGAGGAGAAAAAGTAAAAATCGTGGGGTATGTGGACAAGTGATGGTGATCAGGGCCACTTCTCGAAGAATCGAAGTAACAAGAACACAACTTTTCCAAGATACACCAGAGTAAAATATACACAATTGACAGGAACCATCCGCATGGTTACTTTGCACAAGTCATGCAATGAACAAACGGGCACGGAGAAATGGGAATACATGATCGGTGACGGGAAGGGTTCTGAGTACCAGAGGCGGGGAAGTAAACAATACAAAATGCGATAACCAGGCAATCGACGAAGGAAATTGTCTCTTTTTTGTTGGCAAGCTTCAGGCAGGAACACATATCTTTAAGGAAATTACCAAATACAGCAGGCTTCTGCTTCGTTGGTTGAAGAAAATTGATCTCCTGTTTGCAGCCCGTTTGCAGATATTATCAATAGCGCGTAGTGCTGACAATCGAGTCGCTGATCGTGTGTCTTCAATCCAACCACGTTTTCCATACAGGTTACTCGACAAGGGTGGTTGCACACAAACGATCCTCCACCCCAAAACCACGTCCATGGCGTCCATCAAAATCTTTCCCACTTTCCAACTCGGATCCTTATATGTACGCCATCATACACCCAAACCAAAAAAATGAGGCTCCAAAAACTTATTTCCGGGGAGGAAGGTAGAAGAGAAGCGCATGAAAGGGGCAGAGATTCATCGCGCCCCTTTTATTTTTTGTACAACGCCAGCCTCACCTCCACGTCCAGCTGCAAGCCCCCGGGGCTAGAAGGACTCGTAGATTCAACACGACATCCGAACGCCATGTTTGTACCCCATGCTTAATACATGCCTTCACCCGAGACTGAAGGATACCTCAAGGCCAGCCGCAGAGGAGCTGAGACTTGCATTCCAAGTATCGGCGGCAGATACAATCGCTCTCTCGCCAATTATGACGTTTCTCGTGGAAAGGTTACATACTCTAGGTGTGGCTAGTTGTACCTTCCATCCTTGCTCTCGTCGTGGTAACCAGATGGTCTTCCGAAGTGTAAAAAGGAAGCAGCGACCTCCACCCCCACACTGTGATTTGGTGTAACGTTGGAGGTCCAGGTCGAGTCGAGGTCACCACCCCATACTCATCGTGGTGTGGCATTCGTAGTCTATGTCGAGGTCAAATGAAGAGAAGGGTTCAAGAATTTGTTGGATCGGTCAGCCATAGTCTAAAAGTCTTGCATTATCATTATTCTTCGTTTGATGCACCTAACCTATCTATCAAGTACACACAGAAAACCCGCCAACGAAAAACGCCAGAAACCCCAGGCCTAACGAACATTTTCGAATCGAAGAAAAACAAGAAGATGATCTATGAATGAGGCAATCAACCAACTCTCCAAAAAAGCATTACAGGAGAAGAAGGTAAGAGATATTTTGTTCCTGCATGTCGCCACCCATCAAAAACCGACCGGATGCAACCCTGAATTAGGTGGTGTAGATAAAGCCTGGTCGCATGTCACCCAAAGATTCAGCCTCGGCCTCTGTATTTCCTTCCACGAGGTGGTCTCTCTTCCCCGCACGCCTAGCTGCATTCTCTCGCTTGAGGAAGAAATGCATTGTTAGACTTGAGCCGAGGAGGCAGACGGTCATGTAGGCAATAATGACGGCGTGACCGACTACGTATTGTGGGGTCTTGAAGAAGATGCTGGGATATGTTAGCATTGCACTTTGCAGAATGCATAGATGGAAGAGCTACTTACTTGCTACTGACAACTCCATTCAAATTGCCAGTTCCAACAACAAATCCTAGAACGATACCACGCTTGTAGACACCCTCAATATTGTTGCTGACCCATGAAACTGTATTGGAAATACAAGGATAAATCCCGAGAGCTCCCAAGAAGGTACCCGCGTACTTGACATGCGCATCATGGGAACTGAGGAGCATAGAAAATCCAACAATTCCAATCAATGGCACGCAAATATTGCACAAACCACGACGACCAGTTCTATCTGCGTAGAAACCAACAGCGATAGTGAGCACAGCGGCGCATGCGTATGGAGGGATGGACATGAGCTGAGCGGTGGTAGGATTCTTGTAACCCATGTTACTGATAATCGATGGTAGGAACAGGGAGAAGGCGTAGAGTGGCATTGCGCAGCCCATGACTAGAAGATGTTAGTTTTCCTTTTGTCTGTGGAAAGGATGTGGCAACTCGCTACTTACACATAACCATTCCCACATACATCTTCCAATCCTTCAACGCAGTGTAAAGATATGCCATCTTGAATTCTTCATGTTCGGCGCTTGACTGGTTATCTAAAAGATGGGGGAGTCAGTATTGCCAATCAAAAGATGTCTCGGGATACGGCACAGGATAAAAGCTGGGGTTCAGGAGTGATTCAAGAGAAAGAAAGTGGGAGAACGGTGTCCCCATTACCTACCGAGCTTGAGGCGACGAATTACACGAGCACGATCCTGCTCCGAAAGGAACGTAGCGGTATCTGGAAAATCGTGTACCAACCAGAAGGAGATAAAACCAATCAAGACTGTAGCCAAACCCTCGATGACGAAGATCCATGCCCATCCTTCTAAACCACCTTTGCCGTTCAACTTGCTGATGGCAGCCGCGAGGAGACCGCCAAACGAGCCTGAGACTGCGGCTGCAGAGAAGAATATGGCCTGGGAAATAATTAGTATGAAAATTTTCTTGCGATACTCGGAGACTTACTGCTCTGATACCAAACTCTCTTCTCTTATACCAGCAGCTCAAGAAGTAGTTTACACCAGGGTATAAACCAGCTTCGGTGAGTCCAAGAAAGAATCGAGCTGCCATCAAACCATTCCAGTTCTTGACAAAGCCCATTGAAAACATACAAGTGCCCCAGAGGATCCTATGATATCATTAGAATGGAAATATGTGTTGGGGGTGTGTTCTCGTACATAATGATAGGTATAAAAATCGACGGTCGGAGGCGCTTGAGAAGAATATTGGCTAGGGGTTCGAAGAGTGCATAAGAGATGAAGAAGATGGTTAGAGCCGCGTTATAACGACCGGTAGACATGTTTCCAAGACTCTTCTGCAATCCCTGAATCTTTGCATTTCCAATGTTGGTTCGGTCCAGGAAGGAAAGAAGGTACAAGATACAAAGCTAGATTCGAGTTAGATAGCGTCGTCCAGGAAGAGTTGAGAACTGCTTACCCATGGGATCAATTGCAAGTCGAGCTTCCATAGTAACTTTCGGTCCTGGGGCACAGTTAGGAAGGAAGGCGCTGATGACTCAATAACGAAGACTCACAATTTCAACCTTTTCAGCATCACTCAAATGAGCATCTGGGTCTTCAGACAGGCCAGGTGGGGAACTCTCTGCAGAGCGCCCTACCACACGGCCAACGTTCTTCTCGTCGTAGCTTGGGTCACTTGAGGATCCCGCAGATCGTTGTTGCTTGAGGTCCTCCATGATCGGCGGATATGCTGTTTTGGTTGTAAAGAGAATTAGGAGGTGGAGGAAGAAGAGTTTAGAGTTCACTGAGATTAAATAGAAAGAATAGGGTTAGCCCTAAGGCTAAGGCAGAAAGCTGAGGCTGAGAAATGTGAGGGTGAATGGGCTTATATCAAAGCTCTCTGTGTGAATAGCCAATCGATGCCCTTGATAATGAATGAACTGCTGTGCTCCCTTATCTTGTACGACAGGAAAATGCCATGCAAAAGCAGCATCTTGATGGATTGATTTGCAGAAAACTGGAGTACCTTTCAGCTCAAAACAAGCATTTTGAATGTGGAGTTCCGGCAATACTATCCTCATAGCGATTTAGGCACCGCCAACGGCAAGTGTTATGGACAACAAGTGGAGATAAAAAGTGAAGGTTCAAACGACAATGGAGATGGGTTTTTAATCATAAACAAAAATTATCAGACTTTTGCTCAACTCCTCATCAAATATGCAAAGCTGAATGGGCATTTTGGAGCTCTGCATACCAATGAGAATGAGAGGCTAGCGAGCTTGTCACCCAATGAAGCAAAAATAACAAACAAATGAAAGGCCTCGAAGGACACTTGCTTTGCTTCTGAGAACCAAAACATGCAGTTTTAAACATTCCATTGTTCTTTCAACGCGCAAAAGACAAACAATCCTTCAATGCACCTTGATTCTCGGTACTTCCGAGAACCAGTTTTCGCGACAATTGTCTGGTTCGCGACAGAAAATTGCTGCATCCCTCTTCGCGCCCCTTATAGCCGCATTGATGGCCTCCAATGATCGGAAGTTTCGACTTTGGAAGAAAACCGCTCGTGAGGACACCATCCGAGTCGTACTTCGAGCAATTGGTCTGGGGATTGCGGGGCAAGGCGCGTTGTTTTCAGCTCATCCGATCGTGCAGTCGGGATGTGGGCTGTCTAGACGAACATAGAATCGACTCGCAGATTCGTAGAGCCCGAGGCGAACGGATTCGAGAACATCGCGATGCTCTTCGTTTTTCGATTCTGGTTATTGGTGATAGAGGATGGTGGAGTGAAAAGGGGGGAGTTGGGGACCAAAATAGATCAATCGTTTTTTGATCCCGTGACTTCAACCTCACTTCGTGGCCTCACAACCGCACAACTTCACTGGATCAAAACCTACCTATTACGACGACTTTTCACCCACCTGATATGTCCTCGTGGATAAAGGTATCACAACGACTGAAAGGAAGTGAAGAGTGCCTTCTCATGTCCGAAATATATCCCTATAAGTCTTCCCCTGATGGGAGCACCAGGGGGTGCAGCAATTTGTGACTGACCAAGAGTAAAATCCCTTTACTCTGCATCCACGATAGTTCGACTAAAACTCGGAGAATCAATTCAATTGTCTTCACGTTATCTTTATTCTCAGGACGTGTTAGGACATTTGTAGAAGGGAAAGCGCGACAGGGCTACAGTCAATGAATTCTTGCAACCCTTAGTGTGAGCAGGTGAAGACTCCAAAAACACCATATTCATTCATCAGAAAGTCTCAAGAAATCTGAAGTCATCTCGTTGAATCTTGATATTGTGGGCTAAAAGCAGCTAGTATGTCTCTCCACAGTAGGCTAAGTAACCCCGTTGGTTGTTCTAGTAATTTAAAGCAAATATCATGCCCTTGTCAGTTAAGTCAGATCTCCCTCCCATTATCGTCGTCTCCCATATTACACAATGAAGCTAAGACCATCATCAGCAAAGAGCAAAGCAGAATAAACCTCATCATAACCCTCGTATCCCGATTGTCGACTCCCATGAAATCCCTCGACGCATAAGCAACAAAGACTTCCCTTCCGACAGGTCCTAACTCAGGATTTCGTACAGCGGTGCTTGTAACACACAATAGTGTGGCTTCTTGGTGACATAGGGGTGACTGATGACTCGTTGGAATTCCTCCGCGTCCTCGAGCTTCCTCTTTCCGCCCAATGGCTTTGCCACCTTTTTGACACCGGCCACTTCCAAATCAGGCTCTTCCTTGATCTTCTCTTGCTTGATGACAGGTTCCTGGCCACATCCCTCCTTCTTAATTTTCTTGTGATTGACGTCTTCCTCCTTCATTCCACCAGTTTGCGTTATCTTTTGCTTAGCTAACTCTGACTCGTGCTCTGTGGTATCCGGCTTGGTCTTTACCCCCAAAAAGTCCTTCTCCTCTTCTTCCTTCCACTTAGACTTGTCAGGCCCCGACGGTTAATTAGCTGCTAATGGGATAACAATCTTTTCGTAATCAATATCGATTAATCCTTTGCAGATGCCGAATTTGTACTTAACAGGGCAATCATTTGGCGTCAGCGATACCCATTTTAGCGACTTTCTCCATTCCACCATGGTATCATGCAAAAAGGCAGTGGTATTATGGAACTTTGTAGAAATTTCCTCTTGTGTTGCGGCTTTCGACACCATATGCTTCTCCCATTCGCGTGCCAAAATCCTCTGGAACAGGAACTGAATCCAAACACGAAACTTGGGGTGCGACGTGGGTTGGTCAAATAGGATATCAATATCAACGGCGTCTCTCACTTCATTGAAAACACCTATTGCACGGTATCTATCAATTGCGGCGTCGAAAAAGGCCTGGATCTTGTTCTTGGGTGCGTCAAGTGGACGCCATGAATTCGTACTGTCCATCAACCATGTCAGTTCCTGCCCACCCTTTTCTGTGATAAATCACATATGGTACTGGCTTTTTACGCCCGAGTCGCTGAATACATAAAAATAGTCTTGGGTTACTCCTCGCTTTGGCTTTGGGGAGCATTCCAAAAGGCCCCCAGGTAAAATCTTTGGTATGAAGACACCCAGAACGTCCTGTTGCGTGTCCTCGAGGTTGACAACCGAAACGACCTTTATAAGTGTGTTGATCAGATAAGATACACGTTGGCCATGCCAGTCATCTTGGGGGTGGACTTCATTCAGTTTTCGATAAACATAGGAGCAGAAATCGTAGTATGTCCATTGACCTTCGAGTTTGTCGAAGAACATGTAGTTTCCCAGGGTTCGAGAGATTGGTCCTTCAGGGCCGTCATATGGAACTTTAGACTCCCAGCCGACCAAGTCGATGAAGTCTTTCTCCTGAATGTTATTCATTGCGAAGTCCTGGCGACAGCCTTGTCTTTGGACGCGCAGCAGATGAACTCGTGGAGACGGGGTTGCGGTCGAGCGCGAGGATGAGGGTGGTGATGAGAAGACGCGACTTTCGACGTATAATAGACTTGGTCGACCCCGAGATGGTCCACGAAGATGACAAAGAGAAGGTGGATTGCGGCGGAGTAGGAGTTAGGGGAAGGAAGCTTGAAAGTTTTGGTGTTGAAGACGCGTTCGCCAGAAAAGCGGGCCCGAGTTGTGGTTGTTGCGAGCAGAAAGGGAAGGAACAACTGAAGAGCAGAGAGAGTGGCCTTGCCGCCGCCGTTGCTGTTGCAGGAACCTCCAACTCTTCAATATATTTTCATCACCGCCGATTTTCTTAACCTTTGCACACTTACACCAACGCGGCAGAGTCTCTTTCTTCGTGCAGGATATCGAGTTACTGGCATTTATTCAATTATCAGACGACAAACACCTCTGTGAAATACTACGCAATACCTTCGGATCGGGAATTGCTATTGTGAGTTGGTTCCTTTCCATCGAGGATGAATCTTTTGTCAATGACATCCACTTCCCACCAACCCTCTTCTTTTGAGTAACGATATTCGTCTTATCACCCCACAATAAATTGCACCTTTGAACTCTCGATAACAGCAGCTACGTCCAAATCCACGTCCTGTGTATCCTCTACAATAAGTGTAACCCCTTGACAGACCCGAGTCTTTTTTGCCCTACAGCATTTGCTAAGTGCTTCATTTGCCTTGCGAAGAGTACATACTTCAGCTGACATTAAAGTCATTTCATGAGCTAATAGCTCTGTACCCTTAGCTAATGCAGCTACAGCCTTGAAAATAGGGCTTGATGAGCTTCTTTGATGACATGTAATCCGATTTTTAACCAAAGCTGTTTGTGAAAGAGCATCTGTTAGGTTGTGAGGGGTCTGTGAGGCCTAAAGGTTGACACTAGTAGAAGGAGGTGGAGTAGGCATTAGAGTCTGTAACCTTACATCAAGCTTAGAAAGAACAACTTGAAGATCAAAAAACGCTAAGTTAGCTCCTCGGAATCTAGCTTAAGCGTTTTGGGCTGTTATTGATTCTGTATACGCTGCTTTAAAGGCGAGAAAGAACTCAACCTTTGTAATGTAGTTAATATAAGCCTTAATAAAAGTCTCAATCTAGCAACTGCATGCCTGCTTTAATACACTAAAGCATCTAAGATCAAGTGGCTAGGTTAAATGAAAAGAGTGAGGAGGTAATCCAAGAGTAACAATGTTATGTGCCTTACAGTACTCTTGGAATTCAACAGATTTGTGACTCTTATGCCCATCAAGGACCAGTATTCGATATAGGCCCTTTGCTTAAGCAATAGTATGCTTATCAAAGTGTTTCAGCCATTCTAGACCTGTCTCATTATTTGTCCATCTGTTACTTGTAGGTTTGATGACCTAGTCGCGTAGGAGGCCACCCTCAGTGTACTAATTTACAAGATGATTCTTCCCTTTAACCACTAAAAATAGAGGGATATTCCAACCTTCGCTATTAATACAAGTAATTGTAGTAGCCCATTCTCGATTGCCTAGCTGAACTGCGTTGCCTCCGCTACGTCGATCTGTGCGTGTTACTACTATTCCTAGACAAATAAAATCTATCATAAACCTAGTTTCGTCAAAGTTGTAGAAGTTATAATCCAAAACACTATATTTTGCCTTTATATTCTCTACTAGTCGAAACCATGTGCTAATTAGTTCAGGATCTTCGCACGAGGCCCTTTGGAAATCATAAACGCGATTAAAACTAACGCGTTGTGCCCCGCGAGACTCGAGTATATAATTTGCTATATCTTCCACACTAGTTAGCCAGGGCACAAATCCTCTTGTATCTAGATCAAGTATATATCAAACAATTATCTCCTCTTCTAATTTATTTAATTTAAGGTTTAGGCGTGGAAGTTCTTAAAGAGAAGTATAACTGTTTATTCTAAGTCGAAGCATAGATTTAGGAACCTTGTAGATTTTCGCAGCAGACCACAACTTAGATTTTTAGACGCGTGAATAGCCTCGATGGCTAAAATGATCTGTGCTTCTTGAGTTTGAATTTCCATTTGTGGTTGTTGAGAAAGCGTGTATTGAAGTTCGTGGGAGATGAGATAGGGGGAAAGTGCGTAGGGTAATAATATGCGCAGGGTACGGTTAAACTATGTTAGATAAATATTTATTATATTATATATATATAATAGTGGGGATACCCCTAGAAATAAACGATACAGTACCTTCTCACTCTTTTCATTGATCCTCTTCCAATCAAGTCATAATCTATCCAAATTGCACCCTGGCACAACCTTTTTACTTTAGGTAGTTTTTTCGTCATAATTCCAAACCCATCACAACTTCGCCCTAAGCGAGAAGCCTCCTCTTTTCCCATTGACTTCAAGCAACGAATGAACCTCTCTACTTTCCTTTCACAAACGATGGAATTCTGATACCTAAAATAGCCAATCGAGCTAGTAAATCCCAAGTCCTATATCCATAAAACAAAACAAATTCTCACAGAAGGGCAGCCTACCCAGCACCTCCATATCTCAAAGAAGGTAAAAGAAGTGACTATTGTTTTAGAGCACCCATTTTCTAAGCATCACACAACACAATTCAGAAGAATCAAACTTAATCGTCCAAAAAACGTTAAGAGAGTCAAAAGATTATGTTGCTACCACCCTATTGGGTCAGTTGCGTTATACACGTGACTACACGTGACCAGTCTGCACCTATGGATGTTTGCTTTTGAGCATCAACTTCCCCTCTGTTAAAAAGAACAACATGAATCAATAAAACCTCTTTACAGACGTACGATATACGATATTATCACGAACCAAGTCATACCAACAGATTACATTCTCAAATCTACTTGGGTTTCTCCTTTATTAATGATGATTGTTTGAGAATATGTGGTGTGATGGGAAAGAAGGGTGTCTGAGAGCAAAGACTAAGTCTCTTAGATCCTCCTTATTTAGTTGACTTGTATTATTACTTTCAAGCTGTATATTAAACGAAGAAATATACGTTGAAAAGTGAAAGGGAAACAACGTAATTTGAATTTTCAAGAGTTGCCATGTTGGAAAAGAAGGATATGATAAGAACCGGTTTCGACAGCTTTTCGGGTTGTCTAGTATATCTGAATAAACCTAGATAGTTTTATGATTAGTGTTGCAATTTTGTGGATAAAGCATACCACCCGACGCCATTGACTGAAAATCTCCATCTGTGAATCAGAATAAAAACCACAACCTGCCCCTGCACCTTCCAGCCCATCCTCCATCATTAGAAACCACCTTACTTAACGAAACAAGCAAAAGCCTCAAAAGGCCTCAACTCAATAACACCATCATCATCGCTCAACTCTCCATAATTACTAATCACCAACGGAAATCCCCTCGTCCCCAACTCCAAATCCCCGGGTAATTTCCAAACCACGTCTTTAGCCCTAAAATTCGCAGCCACAAGGACTTTCTCTTCCTTTCCACTCTTCTTCTCGTCCTTGAAGGTTCGTAGGTAGGCGAAAATATCATCATGCTCAGGATCTATCATGGTGAAATCTCCATAGATGAAGATGTCTTTATGCTCTTTTCGCATTTTGAGGATTGAGGTCCAGTATTGGAAGACGGAGTTTTCGTCGTCTATTTGAGTAGCGGCGTTTATGGTTTCGTAGGAGGGGTTGGGGGTTTGCCAGGGTGTGGTGGTTGATGTTGTGAAGCCGCCGTTGGGGGAGGTATCCCACTGTGTTGGTTAATAAGGGGGAATGCAGAAATTTGGTACGAGGCGATGGGGGAGGGGGGGGAGATGACTTACTTGCATGGGTGTTCTCGCGTTGTCTCTTGATTTCTTCTGGATTTCCGCCATGGTACTTTTTTGTAACTCGATGTCGTTTGGGTAACGCTCCATAATCCTATTCTTTTGTTAGTTCAGTTCTCTTCTCAATCCTTCGCCACTTCTTTCTGCATTCTCTATTCGTTTCATGCTGATATAACTATCACATCATCCACCTTGCATCCCCTCAAACGCCGAAAAGGAAAGAAAAGACTTACTCCTCCCAAGCATTCAAAGTCTCCAAATCCCTATACTCCCCGATCTCTCTCTCGACAGGAATATTAATCATACCCAACTCCTGTCCCTGATAGATAAAAACGGTTCCACTTTGCAAACCAAGGAACGTAGCAAACATCTTCGCACAAAGCTTTCTCCATTTCGGATCATCACTTCCCCATCGTGATACAGACCGAGATTGATCGTGGTTCTCAAGGTAAAGTGCATTCCAGCCGTCGTTGTCGAGCATGAATCTTTGCCATTTGTTCACGATGTCTTTCAAAGTTTTCATCTCCCACTGTTTTGGGGAGAACTTTCCGCGGGGTCCATGGTCCATGTCAACACTGGGAAGAGTTAGCTGGGAAGGGGAGGGGATGGGCATGAGGAGAATACATTTCGAAATGAAATATCATATTTAGTTCTCCTCTTTCGAAACCGACAGCATTCAATATCTCCTTTGGATCACTAACACACGGCATCTCTCCCACTGAAAAGGCATTATATTCCTTAAGAATTTTCCCCAGTTCCAAAAGATACTCATGTAGTCTAGGACCGCAGGCGAAATGAACATCTCCTGGTTGATAAGTCTGATCCGATCTGGTGACTGGTGCATCTGGCAAACCTGGTGTTTTGCTAATGAAGTTTATCACATCCATTCTGCGAATTCGTCAGTGAGGTACTTGAGTTGAAGTAGGAGCGGGAAGGCACCGGAATCCATCAACTCCTTTGTCGAGCCAGAATATCATGATATCGTGGACTTCTTTGCGTACAGGGGGATGTTCCCAGTTTAGATCTGGTTGTTCGGGGGCGAAGATGTGGAGGTAGTATTCTTGGGTGTTCTCATCCCATTCCCACGCGCTTCCTATTTTCATCATAAGGCTCTAACTTCCAGATGGAAAAAGTTCGGACTTACCACCCCATACTGCACCCCAGTTATTCGGAGGAGCACGACTTCCATCCTCGAGAATCTTTGCGGGCCTCCAGATGTAATAATCTCGAAATGGGTTATCTTTTGATTTCTTCGACTCTTGAAACCAGTGGTGCTAGGAAAAGGTCAGCAATGTATCGCGTCGTAAGGTTACGATTTCGAAGGGAAAGACTTACTTGATCGGAAGTATGATTGACAACCAAATCCCTTAAATCCCCCAGAAAAGTCAGTATCCGATTTCTCATCCTCAACAGTAATCCACAACTCACATCAAAAATTTCATCCCCCTCCCCCTACACCCCTCAATGATCTTCTCCACATCCTCAACCGTACCGTATTTATCATGAATCTCCCGATAATCACTAATATCGTACCCCATATCCACCTGCGGACTCTTATAAATAGGACACAACCAAATAACATCCACCCCCAACATCTTCAAGTAATCCAATTTCTCAATCACACCCTGCAAATCACCGATCCCATCGCCGTTGGTGTCGAGGAAGGAGGAGGGGTAGATTTGGTAGACTGATGCTTCTTTCCACCATGCTCTTTTGATTTCTTGGGAGACCATTGTTTCCGTTGCTAAATTTAATTGTGAAGAGAGAGAGAGAGAGAGAAATTGGTGATGCGAAGGTCGAAATTAATTTGTTTTTAAGGAAATGAGGCTATTTGGAGGGGTTAATACCATATGATGTAACCTCTATGGGGAACTTGAGGTGAGGGGATCGTGGGGTCAAGAGTGGATTGCCGTGCAGTGCTGTTCATTGGTTGAGCATCCGGGGTTGCACGTGGTGATGCAGGAGAGTGGAGATAAAGTCGGAATACCATACCCCCCTTTCAATCCCGCTCGCGGAAATGTTCGCTCTTGGATGACATTGACATCTGCAGTGAGGGAAGTTGATCGATTCTAGTTTCCTATGATGATTTGGTTGATCGTTCAATTCGATAGAATTTTAGTAGTCGATAACTTTTAACAGCTTATTCGTCGACATGTCAACAGTAGGTAGATATCGGTGGGTTAATTGTGTGTTAATCGTGGGTTGCTCGCGGATTACTCGTGGATTACTCGTAGATTTCGCGAGTAACTCATAGCTTACTCGCAAGATGATGACGGCTTACTCAATCTCGATTTTGGGGGCTAAAAAGATCGGATTGGAGTAGTTCAGCTTACTTGTTAATACCCAGCTTACCCCTCAGCACCCAGCTTACTCGTCAACATCTAGCTTATCCCTCAACATCCAGTCCACTCCAAAGTTCCCCCAAAAAATTCACAAAATTTCCACTTCCCTTACCACTACATTGGATTTCTCCACTTCACGCGTACAATCCACGATCTTCACATGATTCCCATTTAAAATGGCACCGTGGAATTCTCTCATCATCATTCAGTTCTACTATAAAACAAATATCCTACCAACACAACTTATCCCAATACAATATTTCAGTCTATTCATCCCCCAATTCAATTCTACGGCCCCTTCTTCCTCGTCTTCTTATCGGTGGTCTTCCGTGCATCTCTCTTCGCAGTGCCTTTCTATTTGGCCGTAGCTTTCGTCCTATTATTGCTATGCCAACAACTCAACTCAGCCATGTCTTTCTGTGCTTGTAGCATCATATTACTAACCTCTTCATCTTCTGATTTAGTCCCGCTATTCTTAGAGACGTTCTTCTCTTGGTCGCGGCGGGAGTTTCTTTTTTCGTTATCTTGTTGTTGGCAGTTTTCCGTGATTCTTTCAGCTCAGCCTTGGATCTTTTTGTGTCATCCTTTAATTTGTCGGTCGTAGCTTCTTTCTTCAAGTTTTCGATGTCCTTGCTTTCCTTCTCCTTCACCTTCGCGACCTTCTTTCTTACCTGCATCGTCTCGGGCAATGCCTCTTTCACTTCTTTCATCTCAGCCTTCTTCTCAAGCCCCCTCGCCTTCTCCCTCCACACCCCCACCGCCTCGCTCACAGCCTTAATAGCATGAGCCGTCAACCTGTATGCATCAACTCCCTCCCTCTGCCCCCCATAAAGCGCCAAAGCCTTAACCTGGACTTCATAACTATTCCGCACCCCAACATACGAGCAATCCCTCTTCATCCCCTTCCCATTTCGCAGCTTGAGGGTATCAGTAGCATAAGGTTTAGAAGCCGTCACAACACGGAGGTACCCCGATTTCTGGGCTGCGATGCTGTTGGTTGGGACTTTGATTCCCTTTTGGGCGAGGTGTTTGCGGAGGAGGGTGTTGTTGAAGGATGTCATCTTTTTTGCGATCGCGTTGTTAGTTTTAAGTGCTGGTTGTAAGAAAGGTGAAGGGGGAAGGGGAAACGAGAGGGGAGAGGTACGATAGCAATTTCTACTATTGAGTCATGGTTTATTTTTTTTGGACAGGAAATTATGACGATGGGGTGATTGAACGCCCCTGCTTGGAGTTCTTCATCGTAGTAAGCGTCTTTTGGTATTGTTTCTCTCGGAGGGAGGAAGAGGATTGTTCCCTCTGCGATTTGGGGGGCTTCGGGTGCGGAGACGAGACGGAAT
Source organism: Hymenoscyphus fructigenus (assembly GCA_001414455.1). Lineage (NCBI taxonomy): Eukaryota > Fungi > Ascomycota > Leotiomycetes > Helotiales > Helotiaceae > Hymenoscyphus > Hymenoscyphus fructigenus. Next base: position 30,406 of record LKUV01000198.1, on the reverse strand, counting down.
GTTATGTGGGGGGCCATGATGAGGGGGGAGGGTGTGTGTGTTTCTCATCCATGACTGGGGGGTTTGGGATGAACCTTTTTTGGAGATCGAGTTTTGGTGATGGTTAGATCGGATGAAGTTGGGCTTTGTTCTTAGTAGGCTTGTGGAAGGCTTCCTTGTTTGGGTGAAAGAGGGTTGGTGTGTTTGCGCGAGGATTTCGGAATGAGACAAAGAGAATGAATTTCTAGGCTTGACTTCGGTATTGTTGTCTAGATTTTCATTAGCTACTTTTCATATTCACTCCTCTCCAATTCAGTAAATGTTTACATCAACGCCTCCCGAGATCCGACAAAGAGCGGAAAAGACAAGATGGAAAATCGGAACAACAATCGGTACAACAATCGGTGCGAACCGCCGTCGTGTTTGAGAAAAACCAACACCTACGTATTCCAACACTTCCAGCCCAGCAAATCCCTGCTATCAAACCGTTTCTGTACGTGTATAAAGGGGCATAATACAGCTTAGGTTACCACAAGGTAGCGCTACCAATCCTCCCGTCTAGGGCGACGCAATGTCAAAAGCATAAGCACAATTTCGCAAGCCCAAGAACTCTGAGACTCAGCTAACCTACTCGCACGCCAAAGCGCCGCGCCCAAAATAGCAAAAAGTGGCAGGAAAGAGGAGAAAGACTAATTGATGCCGATCTAACGAGAGCTGTAACGCGCGACAGATTGAATGACGCATTGCGGCTCTATTGAAAAGGAGAAGGATATCGTCTTGTATCGCGAGAAGGGGAGTGGTGAGTGGTGAACAAGTAAACACCTTGCGAGCTGATTGCCTGATCAGGGATGCTTCTCGGGGCCGGAAAAGATGGGGAGGCTTCATCCCTGCGCCCCGTCGGACCCCCGCCAAGTCTGAAAGAATCTCGTATACATTGGATCGTGAATTGACATATATAGCTTCAGCCTAGCCTGGCGCTCGATACCTTTTTTCCTTTCTCTCTGTGCTGCTGCTAGTTTCCCTTTAAGCCCGCCGTCCATAAATTCAAGTCATTTTCTTCTTTCAAGCTTCCTACCTTCAACGAGAATACAACGATCACGATGGGCGGGGTATATTATTTCGGAAAAGCAATCGAGGCGGTGTCCATCAAGCTAAGAATTGGGAAGTTCGAAGGTATGTCTCCTCACCACTTTCATGTCTAGGAACGGGATCTAACAAAACAACAGTCGGAGAAAACTGGCAATGTCAAGATTGCGCCAATAACGAACACGCCCTCTGCGCAGACTGCAAAGACTCCTGGGTCTACGAACTCTCCCAACTCGAATACTCAAACGAATATGAACGCCGCCTCGGTATCGCAAGTGGTGCATCGGCAATAATAATGGGAGTCATGGCTTTCCTCGGGAATGCCAGTATGTCCTTCTGGGAATCCGGTTCTTTACTTGAATCCGTACGTTCCCCTCCCCCCCCGGCTCTCCGTATTTCCTACCATTTTACTAACAACTTACAGCTCGCCTCCATCCACTTCACCCTCCCCAACCCATGGAAAATATACTACAACTACACCATCCTCCTCCTCTTCCTCCTCGCCGCCCTCATCTTCTGGTCCGCACAGTTAATCGGTATCTTCCTCGGAATCATGAATCCCATGGCCACACGCCACTGGCGACACATGACAGCCAGTGTTTGGGGTGGTTTCTTCGTGTTCTTTGTCGCGATCATGATTTTGGCTGTTTATAACCCGTTGGGGGATTTGATTTTTGTGTTTTGGCCTGTGATGACGGGGTTGGTGATCTGTGGGGTGAGTCTGTGTATGGATATGCGGGAGGGGGAAGGGGGGATTAGGTTGGAGGGTGGGGAGAAGGTTTAGGTTTTCTTTTGTTTGGGGGGATGAGCGGAGTTTTGTTTGGGTTTTTATATGGGAAGGGGATGCATAGAGATGGTGTTTTTGGAGGGGCGTTTTTTTATAAGGGGGTGATACCAGATTTAATTCCAGCGGTTATGTGTTACAAAGTCTTTTGTGTTCATGGAGATCTTTGTCATTTGGAGACTTCTATTCCTCTCTAGAATGGGTTGTCATGGTGGGAGCTAAACTCGGGGGTTTTAAATTGCTTTGCTCTCCAGCGGTACAACTATCCCGGACCCCTCCTTTTTGCTTTTTCCCCGTCCAATATTGCATTCAGCTCCTAGGGAAACACGAAGTGGCAATAATATTGAATAGTATCTTGACAAGAAGCAACTCTCTCTTCATTTTTCAATTATTGAAAAATCGTCCTTTTGGTTTCGCATTCAGCATAATCTCTTATTGGGATTTGCAGGTCCCCCCATCTATTACAACCAAATGACTTTTCTCCTAATATTTCAAATAAATTGGGAAAATGCAAAGGTTTATCCCCCACCACCAAGAAAAATTTGAAAACATCCATCTGGAGTTTCCAAGAATAGCCCGGGGGCCTCGCAACAGAGACCCCAACCCCTGTAAATCAGGCGCAAACCCTGCCCTAGATCACTCACTCCATGTGAAAACAAACATCCTCTCCTTTTCAATCTCTAAAAACCGCGGAATTATCTTCAATAATAGCCTATCTCGACGCGGTCGAGATATGAGGTCAAGTCGGGAAAGGAACGACATAGAGAGTTGAGACAGACCGGACGACAAGAGTCGTCGAGCCTTCCCTTCTCAAGCCTTTCATCGCGAGGGTCGCTCCTACCCTAATAGTTGTAAGATTCGTTCCTTCCCTCCAACTTAGAAACTCATCATACACAGCTCACAATGACTTCTGAGCTGAATAAATTCAAAGATAATTTGCATTCTTCAGCCTCTTCTTATAAGTTATAGTCGGGCCAATAATCTGGTGGTCGAGTATGTTGCTTCACAGGAATGGGCCCGAAATACCAAGGGCCTTTTCCATCAGTACATGTTTTGTGTTTGAAAATACTCTGTAAAGTGTTATTTGTTGATTCTCGTTCTCGTTTCTCCCCATTCCTATTCTGGAGAAGTCTGTCGAACCATCTGAACTCGTTGGAAATCAGCCGGCTGCTCTGGTTCCCATCTTTGGGAAATATGTCGGGTTGGGCTGAAAGGGGGTGGAAACAGTGGGGATGTTAATATGAATGGGCGTCCCGTCTGGACTTGGAACTGTCGTCTGCAGTCTCTCCGAGGATTATATCTTATGCGTCATCTTTGTGAGTTGCCAAAACTTCATTCCGCATTGAGGATTGATACTGAACCAGGTACGGAGTTAGTAAAGATTATAAATGTTATAGTCAAGATGTATTATCCACATACCAAGTTTCCTATAATCCTGTGGGAGTCTTGATGCCAATTTTGCACCAGGGGCATGATACCTCTGACATTGGAGTGGAATCAAAGAGCATGCTCATGCCTACTTTCTGGCCAGGCCTGAAACATACAGCCCATTCGCACTTTCTGTCGAGCTTTTTTCCGGTGACTGACACTTTCTTTAATTGCGTATCCTCGTTTCATCACTTTCTTTCGCCTGGGTAGCTTTTCGAATCGCTTAAGCAGTATTGCGTCATGCATCTACGAAGTGCTTGTTGGTTGGCATGCTCCATTTGCATCCAAATCAAGAACACAAACCTCCTAGAAATCCACTAGCTTGAGCGGAATTGGTACGGAATTCCCAAGGGCACCTTCGAATATCACGGGAGATTGTTGTCAACTGGTTCCGATTCCTCTTGGTGTTACCTGCTATAGTGTGATATTGGTTTGAAGTTGGCTTAATAACCTCCGAATATCTATCATAACATATCGCACTTGGTTATATCTTTAGCCCGCTCTATAGTCTGTCGGCTCTCGGCTAAACTTACAAAGAAGCAATACCGTTCCCTGGTCACAACACTGAATATCAGCTCCGAAGTCTTATTCTGCTCTTCCAACTTTTGATACATGACCTTGAGTTGAGAGATTGTTTCTCGACGAGTGTTACAGATTTCTGCAATAAACGATGGACCGCTTGAACTCGGGCTTTATGCTGTGAGTCTGTAAGTCTGCTTGATTTCCTGCTAGGTATAAGCTGAATACTTGGCCATCACTTACAAATTCGAGGAAGAGTAAACAAACCCTATTGCTGCAAGTGCTAACATCGCAATCGTTCCGCTGGCCCCCTGCAGTTTCGTTTTCAACTCAACGATATCTTCTTTCCCCATCATCCAATAAGTAGATTTTCTTGGAGGAATCCCGAAGCCATCTTGCTGCTCCTTCACGTTCTAATTAGGCAAGACCTAAAATCTTGCCATACTTCTTTTCGATTTTGATCCGAAATTCCTTCCAGTAACGTTTCTCTCCAGTCCCCGATAGTGTCTTAGATAATAGTGCTCAAGCGATCAATCTCAGGGCTGCTATCATAATGTTGCCATAGAGCAACAACCTGTTTAACCAATCTTTAGGAAGAGCCATTGATCAGAAACAACGAAGATTTGAATGACATTATCAGGGTGGAATCTAGACGCAAACTAACCTGCAGGAAGGCTTCGTCAAATGTTTGTATTTCCTTGACTAGCTCTTGATAGTTTTTTGCGGAGCCTCGACTATTACTCAGTGCCTTGGCTAGTGACCATGCAATCTGGCCAACTGCGAGGATATCACCAACAGAGCTGAATGTAATTCCCACCGATATTCGGAAAAGAAATAGTATATAATGGAGGGCAAATAGTTTTGATGAAATGATGCTCAATCAACACCTTTGCTAATTATTCGTCTCACATCTGACTACATTTTGATTGCACGGCTTAAATCGGGCAGTCACCAAGGCGGACCGCCACAGGCTGGAAGATCTTATCTAAACACTTCTTTTTCAGAAAAACACCTCTCTCGAGTGTCAAGGTAGAGAAAACGACTTCAATAGCCTTTTTCCCTGTGACACCCACCTTTACCCTGGAATACCCAACTTCCGTACCGGGCACAGCCCTAGTCTTGCACAATTGTAAGCATAATTAATATATTTTGGAATAAAAATGTCGCGGAGTCTAAAAAGGGTGTCTCGCAGGCATTTAGGCCCTAGATTTCAATGCTGCTTTACTCCTAGCAATGTCTTCCCGCCTCCTAGCTCTTCGAGAGGTTAAGCTATTGGCAACTTTGAGCACTTTGCGATTTCGGTTTAAGATTAAGTAAGAGAATAGCTGGGCAGCTCGCTTTTATCTTGTCCGACGTGATTGGATATAGTCGGAAGTGCGATATAGAAGACCTAATATCTTGTAACTTATCTAGATAATTGCCTATCGTCTACTCTATACTCTAATTCCTACATCTTCTGGGTAGGTATCTCCCTTTGATTATCATCAACTTTGTCTATAATTGACATGATTCGCATTCTTTCCCTACCTAAGACCCTTGGACAGGGTAGTGCGACTCCACCCAACTCTGAAAAGCAGCGCATTTGCATAAGTGCAGTTAAGTCGTCGAGAACCCTGCGAGCAGGCCATTGAAGTCGTTTTCTCGTCAAAGTATGATTTTAAAACTTACCTCCAGAAACCCAGTAAAGAAAAAAAGCAAAAAAGACCAGTATTAATGAATAGCAGTTCATCATTTGATTCTCTTACAACAACCTTAGCGCCTTCCAAAAATAACCTCAAGTGCCCGCAAATCATGACGCTACTCACCCCACAGCAGAGCCCCTGAACCCCTGTGAAGAAGGCGCAGCAACTGGGGAATGCAATGCCACCACAGCAACAAAAAAATGTACACGCGGTCGCAAAGCCTCAACACCATCACTCCATATGAAAACAACTTCCTCCTCTGACCTTTGAAAACTCTCAAAAAAAACTCTTTCCAATATATCAGATACTCGAATAATCGAAAGTTGGATAATAGCGATCGCACGCCAAGCATGGTACCCCTCCCCTCAAGTTCAAGCAGCGAGCTGCTCCCCCGACAAATTATTAGTCTCGCGCGCAGAGCGGTACTCCATGCCGGACCCGTGATAGTGAGGAGTGCGATACAGAAGAGGGCGTTGAGCGTGAATAGTACGCAGAAGGTTACGTTGGGGGTGATTGCTGGGTATACGGTTGCTATTGCGTTGTTGTGGAATTTACCTTATGTGAGATGGAGTTTGTGGCCTTTTAAGGTATTTCTTCCCCCTCTCCTCGTTTTCCTTCCCACCCCCCCTCTAGTTTACAAATACTGATGAATATATTTTCTCAGATGCTAGTCATAGCCTTCCACGAATTCGGCCACGCAATAACAGCCTGCTGCACCGGGGGCCGCGTAAAATCCATCTCCCTCGACCCCCGCGAAGGAGGAGTAACACACATGCAAGGTGGAATTAGCGCCATCACCCTTCCCGCTGGATATCTCGGATCCTCACTTATTGGAGCGTTGCTTATTATGTGTGGGTTCAATATTGTGGCTAGCAAGGTTGCTAGTATTATCCTGGGGGTGTGCTTTTTACTTACGCTGTGGTGGGCGAGGAGGGATTGGTTGACTATTGGGACGATACTTGCGGCGGTGGGGTTGCTTGTTGCGTGTTGGTTTATTAAACATGCTGAGCCGCTGAGATTTGTGGTTGTGAGTTTTCCCATTTTCTTTCCCCTTTGTTTTGGGGCGCGGGGTTTGAAAATGGAGATAGCAAGGGAATGTGCTAACGAGTTTGTAGCTTTTCATAGGCGTCATGTCCTCCCTCTACAGCGTCTGGGATATCTGCGATGACCTCATTCTCCGCAAAGTCAACGAATCCGACGCCAGCGTCTTCGCAAAACGATACGGGGGTTCCTCACAATGTTGGGGTGTTATCTGGTCTATTATTTCGCTTTTGTTTATGGTTGGCGGGATCATTGCTGGGATTGCTGCGTTTCCGGAAGATTGGGCCGAGCAGGAGGATGATTCGAATAAGTTTATTCCTACTTGATCGGTGGAATGTGGGAGAGAATGTGCAAGACGACGAAACTTAAATCAATATTGAAAACTCACCTCGGGAGGAATATCCACGGGAAAATATTATGTCACCGGAAAGGGTAGGGCATGCCACGAAGAGATACGGCTTATGGACTGAGATATCTAAGGCGGAAGGGATGCGGGAGATCGAAGATCAACATATCAATATCTGGGTGAGGGAGATTTTCAGGATTCTATCAATAAGGAACCCCCTTCGTGTCTGGTTCTGCGCTATGGGGGAGGGGGAACAAGAATCCGAAGGATTCAATTCCCGTACTATTAGTGTATAATTAACGTCTTGCTTTTTTTGCTAGTCGAATACCCCATTTTGTTAGTACGAAACATTATTCGCACTTCTTGTGCTATCGATTCTCTGTTCATAATAATGGTTTATTTTGAACCTGTGCACCCGGGCAGGTATTCCATGTCTTTTTGATGCTTTTGTGTAGTTTTGTCGCTCGAGTTATCTTTTGGTTAATTTGGATTTCTGGCAGGTGGATGATTTGCCTTTTCCGTGAGGGTCTTTGGGGACTTCTTCAATTCCACGGTGGAATATCAAGTAAGACTTCGATCAAGGGATGAGTATCTTGAGAATGCGGAGGTTGAAGTTGGAAAAATGGTTTCAAGATCTCGCCGAGGGATTTGGAGGTGGCTCCGAAGTCGGAGGCTAGTAACATTCCTCCCACTTTCGAAATAGCATCATGAATGACTATCTCACATGCTTGTTATAACACTTTGCGTATGAGTGGTCAATGGAATGCCATTTTGAAAAGGGCTAAGATAGTGATAAAGTCATATTTACCGAAGTCGAGAAAATAATTCATCTGGTGTTTTGAAGTTCTTTCTAGATCATATCATTAACTTGCTCCCAATCACAGCATCCCATAATCAACTAATCTTTCCTCTCTATTGTAAACAAATATGGCCCAACAAAAACAAGAAACAATAGTAATAATCGGGTGAGCTTTTCTATCTTCTCTTTCCCCCTTGGGCCCTCATGCTTCCTCACCATCTCAACCCAGCACAAACTAACCACCCTCTTTCAGCGCAGGAGTAATAGGTCTCCAAACGGCTTTAACTCTTCTCACCTCATCAAACCCTACGACTAAACCACCAAAGATATACATCCTAGCCTCACATTTCCCTGGGCAACTTGATAAACATTACACCTCCCCCTGGGCAGGTGGCCAGTGGCGAACCCACGCGTCACCTGACACGAAAGAGGGGAAAGAAGAATGTGAATGGGATTTGGAGACTTATCGTTACTGGGATGATTTAGTTTCCAAGGAACGGAAGGAAAACTTTGGTAGCGCAGCGGGAGAGGGTGGCGTGGAGAATGGAGAGGGGAAGTTACCGAAGATTGGACCAAGTGGTGTGGGGAGACTGACGAGTCGATATTTTTGGGATGCAGTTACATCTGAGATCGAGGGGAAAGAATTAGGCGATGGCCTTTGGTGGAGAGACCACGTGAAGGATTTCCGGATTTTAGGGGGGAGGGAGAGGCTGGAGGGAAGTGTTTTTGGGGTGGAGTGGACGAGTTTTTGTGTGGATGTTGCGAGGTACCTTCGCTATCTGGTTGAAGAAATTGAGAAGAGGGGAGGTGTTTTGATCGAAGCTGCACTTCCTACTGGGAATTTGGGGGATACCATTGCTGCCGCGAGGAAAATCGTTTCTTCTCATCTGCAAGCGAGAGGAAATGGGAGCGAGGAGATTAACTTGTTTATCAACGCAACAGGCCTCTCCGCCTCAAAAATCTGCAAAGACCCTCTCGTCTTTCCCACAAGAGGGCAGACGGTGTTGGTGAAGGGCGAACTTCCACACGCGCAAACGAGGAAGAGGAAGGATGGAATTACATACACCATTCCTCGTCCTGGATCAGGGACCACAATTCTGGGTGGTATAAATGAAAAGGGGAATTGGGGTACCGAGGTCAATGAGAAGCAACATGAAGAGATTCTTGAGTGGGCGAAGGGGTTGGCGCCGAGTTTGCTTGATGAGAGAGGGGAGTTTACGGTGTTGGGGAAGCAGGTTGGTCTTAGACCTGGAAGAAAAGGAGGCGCGAGGGTGGAGTTTGAGAGAGTGGCAAGTGGAGGAAGGAAGAGAGACTTGATGTTACATTGTTATGGGCATGGGGGTGCTGGGTGAGATTCTTTTCTTCATGGGCCTTTTTCTTCACATGAGGATGGAGGCGCGACCAACTACGAGTGAAATCGAGCTGGGGTTTCTGGGAGCAAGTAAGTTTACTGACTTGATTATAATTTTAGGTACCAGAATTCGATTGGTTGTGCGAGGAAGGTTCAGAGGATGATCCAGGAGGAATTTGGGAGGGGGGAGTTATCGCTTAAGGCGAAATTGTGAGGCAAAGATTCAGTAACAGAAGGAAATATTGGAGAGTTCGAACACGAGAGCTGCTTTGACGGTGTTAATGCAGCTGCTAAAACAGAAGAGGAGAACCGGTTCTCAAAATCGAGAATGCGACAACGCTGTAAAAATAAGTACATATCCCATAGATATCAAGTCAAAAACGTGCACAATTTTACTTCACTTGTCTACAAAAGCAGCACTTTAAACGAGTGCACATACTGTAATGAGGTCAATGCCACTACCAAATGAACCCACCTCCTCAGTAGTTGATCCACTTAGAGTACTCATTTTTACACACTTTGAGTGCACGTTTTTGACTGGACATTTCAAACTTGGAAGGGATATGGAAATTCTACTACGATAGATGCTAAGCACAAGAATATTTTTGCCTATCTAAGAAACTTTAAAAATAATAACGAGAAGAAAAAGAAGTGGGATGTAAGAGCAAAGATGTAGTGTGAATATTACCCAAGGGATTATTAATTGGTAATTACAAGAGTATTGTAGACTTGGGAACTCTTGAGACTTCGGCTTGTTCTTCAAAAAAGGGGATAGGTATTACATGGTTGAGAATGTTTGGATGAGAATCTATATTAGATTACTAGAGAGTGTGCGTAATATGTCTATATCTGTAGTATTACGCGTTGCAAGCATTGTGAATAGATATTAGTTATACTCACCCGCAAGTCTAGTAACTTTAACGAGTAAATTAAATGTTGAGTTGGGGAAGAAGTGAGTACTGTTGGTCATGGAGAATTGATTGAATTGTAATAGGTGGTTATCTAGGGTGTTTATATAGAGAGTGTAGAATGATTAGGTAGACAAAAAGCATTTAGGCAGCAGGAAGCAAATCAGGCAGACAAGCTATAAGTGGTGTAATAAGAAAGTGGATCAAATGAGAATGTAGTCCCAGCACAACATTAAATTATTCGAGAAGTTTAGATCAATCAAGTTGTTTGAATAATGTCCTAATATATATGAATATCTTACTTATCTAAATAACATTCAATTAAAATAGTTATTTGAGTTATTTGGATTAATCAAGTTAATTGAATACAGTTCCAAGATACGTATATATACATAGGAGTAGATACCCATCTCACCAGCTGTTAGTTAATAATATTATTCGAGAGATTTTAGAGTAATCAAGTTAATTAAATGCAGTTACAAGATATTTCTATATACAGAGTTATAGATACTTATCTAATCAACTCTTCTTTGAGATAATTATTCGAGATTTTTAAAGTAATCAAGATGATTAAACATACTTGAAATTTATTCTTACTTCTCTTTGTATTTAGTTTTCTTATAAAGAAAACTCTAGCGAAAGAGTTTGCGCCTGAGTTGGTGGTAGAGGGGTGCTGTTTTAAGGAGGATGGGTGGAGTGAAAATGCAGGGGTCAGACAGCAACTGACCATACACTTTTCCTCCAATTTTCAGTCCACCGCATAGCAAACACCACTGAATACACTCAATTTGGACTTCTTGAATTGCATTCACTCTATTTATCGCTTTTTTCTTTTGGTGATCTGACACGTGTAACAGGTACAACGCACTATGAATCCCATAACAAAGATCGGCTCGCTAACACACTACGCGTAGCTTTGCAGCCAAATTTACAACAAACTTGTGGGACTTCGAGCCTAAAACCAAGGATTTTTTCACCATGGCGTCCAGAAATGCACAACCAAACAATGTAGAATCTTCTGCAAGAAATTTCCTTGGCTGATTTTGCGGTGCAACCAGAAAAATCAAATTCCCAAAGAAAAAATCATCACGTGTACTACTAAACCACCATAATTTGGATATCTCGTTGGTCTCCTTGAAAAATGATACCACAAAGAAGCAATTATCGTACATTGAGATGTTGCCTCCCGAGCTTCGAATGGTAATCTTCCAGCACGCATTTCAGGACTATGAGGATAGCCTAATCTCTCCATTCGACTACCTCCCCTTTACCTACCCACCATCAGCCCCCCGAAATGGGGAATACTGGAAAGCGCCAATTCATTGAAGAGAGCTCTCGTCGGACTCCCAGTCCTATATCGCGAATTTTTGGGCATTAAATTGGAAAGGTCTGTTTTTGTTGTGGTTGTTATGTCGGAAATGGTAGGACTTCCATATTTGGATTTCCAAAAATCAGTGTCACCATTTGTTCGAGGGGAAATCAAGGACTTGGTTTTCATTTCTGGGTAAGTTTAAAGTTAAATTTGGAGATGTCGATGTTTACTAATTGAATTTCAGCGATATGTCCGTTCCTTTTCTTCCCTCGGTTAAAGCCTCGTTCGATTCAATGCTTATCCCAGAGCAAAATCCCTCTCAATATCCCGGAAAGCCCAAAGTCAAAGCACTCCTCATGCTAGAACTCCTTCGCCTGGTCATTCTCTTCCCATTCCCATCGAATATGGCCATTGGACACCAGATCACGCGCCTTCTGGACTACCCCTGCTATTGGACCTATCTTGGGGAGTCTTTATGCCGCCTGATTTGGAACTATTCAATGGAAAACCAAGGAGCCTACCCTCGTTACTGGCATGCTCGCCTACAAGGCCATTTTGAGACTATGGAACTCTAATTTGACACCTTAACGCCTTCAACGAATCCTTTCGCTCGCACCGTTGCTCCCAAGAATTAATTCTGGAGTTAGGCTTTTAGGCTCTTTCAAGACAGCAACTGTGGCTATAAGACAAAGAGTTTTTGTCGTTGGGAGATTGGTGGTTGCACGCCGGGCCAGGGTGTTTCCGGGGGGTAATGTTTGGCAGTGTGATGTTGATCAACTAAAGGGGTTTGTTACCAGGTGGCTTAGAGTATATTGCTCTACCAATACTGTCGGCAGGTCCCCTCTAGTTGATGGAGACCTTTTGTTATATGTGGAGGCCTTGTAGGTCATGTGACCTTTCGTCTGATCTAAGGAAGCCTTCATCTGCTATTATAAATCGATCAGGAATTGATCAATTCTAGTGGATGGAAATTACGGAGTTAACGGAGTTTACATAATATTAGGGTTTAGGAGCTTCTATAAAGCGATGCTTCTCCTGCACCTCTAAGGAGGGGCAGAGATTAGTTCTGTACTGAATCTGATACTTGTTTACCCTCATATGAGATTCAACTTGACTTATCGCCTACCATCCATCTCACAATAATGCAAGTGCCGTCAAGTTTATAGCAGTAAATAAGAGTAAAATTGAAGTGGAACAGGTAGGAAAACGCCTCATCGCGAAACACCTCCAAGCTATCAATATCAAACGAAGGAAAATAGGATTTACAATAGTCAAACTTCATGCCCACGCTTCATCCTCCCTCTGCTGCTTCCATAATAACTTCAATTTCCTTATATAGCTAAATCTTTCCAAAGAACTAGAACCAAAACCCCCATCTGAAGCATTTTTCATAAGTGTATACCGTCACGTCTTCGTTGAATCCGCTCATTTATCAAACTATCCTTGCTAAACCAACTTTATAGTAGTCACTTCAGAATTTATGAACAAATGGGGCGCGTCGCAATCCAATATGCTTCCCATTCCAACCCGTTCAAAAGTCCCAGTCATAGACGAGCGTTTGATGACAAGAAAAAACAATGTTTTGATGGGACTGCTGCACTCGGAGTAGCTGGCAATTTCTATACAGTAAAGTTTGGCCTCTGTTCTTTCAAGATGGCATTTGACACATCTTTGTGGATGAAGATGTCATTGATTTCTAGTCCAGCATGGATAACTCGACCAGCTGACCTTTGAATCTTGATCTCGGGGATGATCAAGACTTACTTCGAAGCTCGCTAGACTCTCTGACCTAACGAGAGTTATGAGAGCACCATAGTCCCACGCTACGGGAGCTAAATTCCCGGTCAACGTGAAGTGACCTGATTCAACGGGACCCATAGGATCTGAGAAATCAACCGGAACAATTTCATAATCGAAGACTTCTATGTGACTCTCTGCTCCTTCACTAGAATCTGCTGCGAAACGCACCGGCCCATCAATGGAGGCCCAAGACCATGTTGGTGCGCGGTATTCCAAGGGCCGCGCGTGGAGATCTTTCCCCTCTGCAACCCAAAGAAGCTGATCTGGAAATGCCTCCAGCCACAGACCCGCAAGATAACTCATTGTTTCTGGCACCGGTTCGTGGAGTCGGCTTTTCTGTGTCACCAAAGTTGTCTCCCACGTCATTCCATAATTTGGCAGTTTACGTGGTACTGACGTGGGATCTGATATGATTTGAGCAATTCCAGACCAAGCAGCAAGCTTATTCATGGTATTCGTCAAATATCGACCTGAGTATTTTTCAATAGCAATTTGCCAACCCTCTCTCAAAGACAGCCCATGGTGGTGCGTGAAACTACACAATCTCTTGAGCATGGGGTATTCGTCTAGCCACTTGGTGCCGATGGGGTTATTTTCGAGATGGCCGCATTCGCAGGTACATCCTTCATTGCATTCCCATGCTAATTCGTCCCCCTTGAAATGTATTATGCGGGGCGGAAGAATGCTTTCCTTGGTAGTTCACCCTCACTTCGATAATGACGAGCCCATACTGTTCAGGTTTTTGTGCCAGTCACCCCGCCTCACAAACATCATCTTTGGTCCATTAGATAGCTGAATAGAAAAAGAGCGCTGCCAAGTATCCTTGCCAAAATCTTGTTCTCCAAGAAAGCCTAATTTGCATGATGACGGTACGTGGGCAGAGATAGTAAGGAGTGAGTGGGTATAAAGAAGACCCATCTGTCCTGATTCTCTTGCCCAGTTATCCTTGCTGTCTTGCAAAATGCATATTGAGTCAATCCAAATATATTGAATTTTCATTCCTCGAACGAATGCGATAGCGTCTCGTAATGTTCGTGGGAGCAAAAAGAGGTCGATTTTGTTCTTGAACATCTCAATGTTTGACCCTGTCAATTTGAGAACACCATCCATATCGGCTCCGCAACAATAGCTCAGTGCGATATATTCATGTGGTATCTTTGGTTCAATGAGAAACGGTTCTCGGCTTTCTTCCAATGAGCCCACGTTGACAAGTCGTCGTGGAGTGAAATCACGGTCGGAAATTTTGCAAATCTTGTGGTGCTCTACGCAGTGTGCTAGCCAAAATTTGGCGCGTGAGAAGGCTTCTTGAGAAGATGTGTTCTCAACAATGTTGATGAGCTTGAAATTCTTCCAATCGGAATTTATGTGAGGATTCAAAACTACAGAGGAACAAACTGTTAGCTCCGATAACGAAATAGACGAATAAGTTGAATATTAGAAGTAATACGTACTCGCCGCCCCAGGAATCACAAACTCGATGTTTTCCGGCGCATCTCCCGACGAGAGCTCAACTCGTAAATCCAAGTCGCAATGTAAACAAACAGAGCCTCCCACCCAGGAGCAAAGGCTTTAATCGCATCAAGTATCAGGCCACATGATAGGCAACCCGCATTATGCGACACCTTATAGTTCCTAGTGAGATTTTTGTACTGATGGTCACCTTCAAGGGTAGTCTTTCGCAAATTTTTGTAGTTCAAGTCGTGACAGATGCCGCACGGCATTTTTGGAAATGTAGAGGAGGTAGAGACGAATACATAACTTTCGATTGATGCAAGGTGAAAGATGGCTGCCAACGTTCCTGATTCGTCGTTCACTTGTGTTACACCATCTTCAAAACTATCAGCGAATAATTATGTTCATGAACCTTACTTTAAAATAACCTATTTATTCACACAAAGAATTACTTGTCAGGTTGGTCGAGGAAAGTTACTGCATTTTTTCAAGTATCTAGTACTAAATGCTTAACTGAAAATAGTTTCCGTAACATAAGTATTTTATAGAGATTTAAGTCTAAATTTTGATACTTCTATTTAGGGCCAGTTTGGCTCGTTTACAGTAAGAAACCCTCTAAACCCATTGCTAGAACTCACAAATCAACAACAATACTCACAGCTTCAGTCCCCTCTTCAACCATCCTCACTTCAATCCACCCCCCTTCCTCAACCCCAACAATCAACCCATCAATGCACACCCTCCTCCACTTCCAACTCTCCCCCTTCTCCAAGAACCGAATCTTCAACCCCTTCACATCTTCATAACCAACCCCTTCCATTTCAACATGTTTCCCATCAGCATACGCCGCCTTCATAATATCCATAGTCGCAACCCCACTCAAAGGGCCAAAATTGACCACCCGAAGAACACCATCCAATGGCTTACTAGCAGGAGAAATAGTAAACGCCTTCTCAAGATTCGAAACCAGACTTGCTAGTACATATCCATGTTCTTCTCTAGGCAATTTATCCTCTTTCCCGTTCTTGTAAAGAGTGATATCAGCGAGATATGTATGGGGAAGTGATTTATCTTCCGGGAACATGAGGTCTTTCGCTACAAGACCGAATCTCTTGTCCCCATGTTTTCGGTATTCAACGGTATCGGAATCTGCTACGAGTGTAGCGTGTAACCCATAACTAGCCACCACTGCCCCGTATAATTTGCCATTCGGAAGAGGTGTCGCGGTTTGTCCTTCATTCGTAAGGAGCTGCGAGCCGGGGGAGAACTCGGCTTGGAATATGGGAAGAGGTTTCGAGGAACCTTGGAGGAGAGTTCGGAGGGCTTGTATGTATAACGAGGGAATGGGTGATGATTTGTGGAGGGAGTGGAAGAGCGCGTTGCCTGTTCCGAGGGGGATTTGGCAAAGTGTTGGGGCTAGATAGTTACTAGTGGCATATCATGTTAGCAGTGAATAAAGCACACGCAGAAGTGAAGGTGCATACCTTGACCTCTTCCCCTTCTCCAAAAGCCCATTTACAATATCAACTACCCCGCCATCCCCGCTGAGCAGCACAACAGTCTGATTTCGCCCCTCATTGGCACCCCGTAATAAACTCGATTTCGCAAATTCAATAATTGATTCCACGCTCTTCGTTTGTATAACTTCGAATTGGGGTTCGGTCAATCCTATCGCCTCCAAAACAGGGCGTAATATTTCTTCGAAGAAACTTTGCGCAAGGCCTATGCCCGACACGGTCGAGATAAGAACTGGAAGATGGGAAGAGGGTCCTAGATGCGATGGCAGACCCTGGAATTGGTGCTTATTTAAGAATTCCTCTGGTAGAGACTTTGCTTTCGTGGTTTGGAGCTCGAAAGGTCGCGGTTTTGTTTCCTGATCTGCTGAGACAGAGGGGGCAAGGCTGAGGATTGTATAGCGCTGTTTGCTCAGACGGATGCTGGTGATGGTTATTACATCCTCATCCTTGATCTCGACCGAATCTCCCTTCAATATACCATTGCTGTACGTAAACACGACGCCTTGGTCGTGGGTGGCGGTATCATCTTGCGCGGGGTTTGGGGCATCAAAACCGAAGGATTGTTGGGCCGCCATCTCTGCGACGATGAGGGGTTGTTTGAGATTGAAGCTTCATCATGAGTACCGGAGGAGACGGAGGTAAGAGCAGGTGGGGTGGAGGTGTAAGCTGGACTTGGAGATGATTGCTGGTTGTTGAAGTGGGGTTGAGATGACGCGATCCTCAAATGCCCATGTTCGGGTCAATCGAGTCTAGGTAACTACCAATTTCCTTCCACCCCCCGTCACTCGTTTTTGATGTTAATAAATAATATATATTGAAGGGAATCGGAAAAGGGGGGGCTTACACTCGGGGATAGTCCAGTTTAGGACCTGGCTTGGGAGTCCTGCCTTCCTCCACATTAACTCAACCTTCAACTCTCAACTAGGACCCTTCCTCAAACACTACCAAGGTATGGGATTTTTTTTTTTTTTTTAAATGGCCGTCTGTAAAATATATTTCCATGGATGTTTCCCCCTTTCTTTCTTCGGTTTCAATTGGTACCACAGCATCATATTTCATTTGATCTATACTGCAATTCTGTCCCACCGTTCACACTCTTCTTTGAGCTGAAAAGTGGCAGTATTTCTGCCTGTTCACTAAGCTCTGCAGAAAGAACACCACTGAGGCATAAGGAACGTCTATATTCAAACCACCAATCACTCAGGCTATGTTATACTGCGCCTGACCAAACATCCAGTCACCTCAAAAATGGAGACTAGGCTGTGTATATCTGATCCTTATTCACCACTGCTTTTCATTTTCAATGTTGAGACCCAGCTGCTGGAGCCTTGCATATATTGCGTTAAAGATCCCCTAAACCTCTTTGCTTGTTTTATTCCTACCATAAACATTTAGGTTAAGCATTTCAAGATGACATCCCACATCACCTTTCTTGTCTTTATCCTGCTCATTTTCGCTACGATATGTTATTGTGTTGGCATCGCAGTCCACAGATTATGGTTCAGTCCACCCTCAAAAGTCCCTGGGCCAAAGTTAGCAGAAATAAGTACTTGCTATGAAATATACTTTGATTTGATCCAAGAATCAAGATTCCCATGGCAGATCAAGAGGCTTCATGAGCAATACGGTGTGTCATGTCTCTTGAAAATGAAAGGAAATATCTAATCATCTTTAGGACCAATTGTACGAATAGGCCCCAACGAGGTACATATCAACGACCAGAGCTATATTGACAGACATTTCTCTTCGAGCATCAAGTCAAATAAATATGCACCCCATCAACACCAATTCGGAATCCCACTTTCAACGTTCAGCACGGCGGACACAGATTTACATAAAATGCGTCGCAACGCACTCCGTCCATTTTTCTCCAGACGTAGCATCATGGGCATCGAACCATTACTAAAGAATAACATCAAAGAAGCCTGTGAGAATCTAAGAGATTTCAAGGAAGCAGGCGCGCCGATCAACTTACGAACACTCTTCTTCTTGGCAGCCGACATCATAATTGGATATACTCTCGGCCTCAAAAACCACCACCTCCCCATCTTCCCCGAAGACGGCCCCGAAGAGGACATCTTCAATACGAGAAGGCACACAGGCATGCGCTATTTCTACTGGTTCAAGCATTTCCCATCCTTATGGAGTCTAGCTCGAGCAGTACCGAAGACCTTTCTCCCGGTGCTATTCAAAATCATCCCTGGGCTGGCGGCCACAGTTCGCTGGGATCGCGACGATCAACGTTTTGTTCGCGGTTACCTCAAAAGGTTTGACCCGATGATGAGGGATACGTATGCTCATCCATTTATTATTCCTGAGCTTTACTCCAGCGATTGACCCGAACATGTGAAAACGAATCACCGACTATGGCAAGAAGGTGCTGCTCTTATGGGTGCAGGTAGGGAAACGATAGCCAATACCTTGGTAATAGCCTTCTATTATCTCTGTCTCCAACCATTAACCCTGTCTCGTCTAAAGCATGAATTGGAGGAATGCATCCCCGATGCCAAGCAATTCCCTTCTTGGGCTAAATTAGAGAAATTACCCTATTTGACGGCGGTCATCAAAGAGGCTTTACGTTTGGGCTATGGATCCTCGTCTTGTTTCATTCGCGTCAACCCAACCTCAAGTTCAGATTATGGGGGCTTTGTATTCCCACCCGGAACAGCGGTCTCTATGAGTGCGATGTTACTCTGTGAACATCTCGAAATTTATGAAAACCCGAAGGAATTTTGGCCCGAGAGATGTTTGCAAGACCACAACAAAGGTTTAGAATTGTTTGCATTTGGGAAGGGACCCAGGATATGTTTGGGAAAGAAGTAAGTAAAAACATCCTTGTTGGCTCATGATGAAAATCTAACTATCAACAGCCTTGCGTTTGCGGAGTTGTACCTCACCCTCGCAACTCTGGTGAGAAGATTCGATTTCGAGTTGTATGAGACGGAATTTTCTGATATCAAGGTTGTTTGTGATACGTTGATGCCCTTTCCGAGGAATGATAGCAAGGGGGTTAGGGCCATGGTTTCTGGAACCTGGGTTGGGGATGAAGAATCTGAAGAGGATTCTAGCGAGGAAGATTCCGGAAAGGGGTTGGCAGGCTCGGACGTGGAGATAAATTTTGGTTGTGACAGCATTGTCTAGTAGACGTGAAGCCCTCGTTGAGGTTGGTGGTATGGTTACCTTAACAAATATATTTCTTGCTTCCTCCTCTTTATAATGCCCCTTTTTGATATAAGGTGTGGAAAAAAGCTCGTCTACAAGGGAAGAAAATGAATCTAACACTATCGTCTTTCGACTCCAACTTATCTCTTTCTCTTTGTATTTACATTTTCTTGGGAAAGCCTCTTCTCGCTTATTTTTAAGTGCGGTGTGGTGTGGGGGTCATTTGACAGCCAGCAACAAGAGGAAAGTATGGCATGAATTGTATCGCTAGAGGACTTTTAACTAATATAAAAAGGTTTAAACATGTGAACGAGCCGAGCAAAGTACAAAAGAGCCATCTGGTTTTATCATAAACTGATATCCCTTTCCGACGTACACCTTTTCGTCATATTCTTTTAAATACGAATAGAGGTCTTGTGCATATTATGAAGCAACATCTAGAAGTGTTTCTCGAAAATTAAGCAGAACACGGAATTCCTGGAAGGTTGGTTTTAATTGGGTCTCGGAGTGTAATTTTGGATACAGTAACCAATCACGCGTACGTGAACTATGGTGATATGATCCTGCAATTGATGAATTTGAAATATGTTACTTGACGCACTATGTAGTACGTTTGACTTCAACATCCAGCTTGCATACCATACTATCGGAAACCAATTCCAAACCACGCAACACCTTTCTGTCATCCATCAAGCTTGAACGTGACCTTAAGATAGCCTGTACTCTGAGAAGCAGAAACCGCTCTCAGTTTGGTCATGGTAATGGGTCATTCCACCTAAGTCCTTCGGCTCCCACCTGGTCGTCAACAAGAATCTTCTCTCTGTCGCTGCTAACGACAGGCTTCTCATTCGCTCCAGTGATAGTAATATTCCAAACAATTGCCGCGCTACAGATTCTGTACATGTATGCCCCGGGGGCCGGGATCTATGACTCCTTATTAGCTCAAATCCCACTGAAAAATGGGTTTGCCCCTTGCTAGTGTCTTAGTGTCATCATCACAATATAGCGAGCTTTTTGTATAATTATGTATAATTATATAAACAGCTCCCACACACCTTTTTTCGTAGATTGAATTTTTTGTTCTAAAACGCTCAATCTCTCTTACTCTCGCTTAATAAGCTAAATTCCTTCCATGGAGACTCCTCCAAGGAGACCTCCGGCCTCGCCTACGCCCCTGAGAAGGGGCCTGGGAAGGGGGGGAGGACGCCCAATCCCCCCCCTCCCAAATATACAGCAACACTTCATCTCAGCAACTGCTAAAGCCCTAGAACGTGGCACAACAGGCCAAATCTTCTTTGGAGGCACCGCAGAAGTAGTAGACCACCACTTGAGCACTGCCCTTGATAGAGCCCCCCTGGACCTCTTGCCCTACCTCAGGGCCTTCTGTACGCAGATCGCTGACCTTAGCCTGGCCTTCCACAGAGCATATACCTCAGAGGAGCCCTCCCTACTACCCTTGGCCCTAGGAGCTCCCTCTGCCACGCATGGTAGCGGCCCTGCGCCCTCTCCGACTCCCTCCCCCCCTCTAGCTCCTGCTAGAAAATTCTCCTACGCACGGACTGTAATAGATGCCTTAGTGCCTGAAAATATAGCACCAACAACACAACCTCCTCCTCTGCCTCCTGTTACCTCAAAGCCTTGAAAGAATAAGGGTCCCTCTACTAAATCTGACCTCAGGGTCTTTATCTGACTTCCCCTCGACTCTCCTGAGAGAGAACACTCTACTCTAGCTATCTTTCTTGCCCTCTGCAACCCAAAAATAGGCTGTAAAGAGCTTGTACAAGAGGTACTTACAGTTAATACTGGATTTGCTATTGTACCTAAAAACAAAGAAGCCCTAGATACTCTTTTATTAACAAAGAGAGCATTTATCCAAACCCTGTTCTCTACAGCTAAAATGGAGACCTCCCAAGACTGGGCAGTGTTCTGCCTGTCAGGGATCCCTAGAAGCACTGAAACTGTCGAAATCAATGAGAAAGGAGCAATTATATCAACTCTCTCCTCTACTACAGCTCAAGTAGTAGCTATAGCAATAGAAGAGCAAATCAGAGTAGTGCCTACCAAGGTAGATATAGCTACTAGCTCTCTCTCTGACAGGTTATTCTATACCTCCTGGATTGTATTCTTTAAAGAGGAGGAAGCTATAGCCTCCCGCGCCATCCCTGACATGACTTCTCTCCTTGGAAAAAGAGCCTTCTTTAGGCGCCTCCTCAAAGTCTCCACTGTTACACAGTGCTCTAAGTGCTGGATGTAGCACAACTCAAGAAACTGCAGCAAGAACCAACGCTGCCGCCTATGCAGTACTACTAGACACTCTGAAGCCTTCTACCTGAGTTGTAATAGACACTCTCAGTGTAAGCCAAAGTGTCTACACTGTATGGGCCTACATGCCTCTGACAACCCTACATGCTAGCTTAGGCTGAAAGCCTCAGAAACACATCCCTTAACCGAGAACAAGAGAGCTACTTAGCAAGCTTGTAATAAGATGCAGATAAGAAGAGAGGAAGACTCCCCCTGTAGTAGTGTAGACACAGAAATAGACCCAGACCTACCTACTACCCCACAGAACCCCCCTCCTTAGACTAGCACAGAAAGCCTACTTACGCCGCCGTCTGTAATTCTCCAACAAGCTAATAAGCCCCTCATCACTTTAGCAGAAGAGGCATATAACAACCTCCCTAGGCTGGGATTACAAGACAACAACCCCTTTACTTTGTTATAAGTAGGCAGGAGTTTACACAACACTACTGCCTCCAAGTCTTACAAATCAATGTACACAAGTCTAGCGAGTACCAGGAGCTAGTACTATAATTAGCCCACTCTGAAAGAGTTGATATAGTACTAATTCAAGAGCTGTATATCTACCTAAGAGATATTAGCTGCCAGATTACCAGGCGCCACCTAAACTACAACTGCTTCGTGCCTATATTCGACTGGAATATCGACCTACCTAGAGTACTTACCTTTGTACGAAAAGGGGCTGGGATCCTTGCTAGCTAACGGACCCCTATCTCCCCCTTACTTAAATGCCGTGACCTTGTTTATGTTAAAATCCTACTCCCTCAAGGCCCTTTACTTTATATACTAAACATATACAACGCTCCTCTCGGTGCCAAAGGAGCAGGTGAGGCTATAAGTCTTGTCCTCAACTCTTAACATATCCTTACAACAAACCTCTTCCTAGCTAGTGACCTCAACCTGAAGAGCTAGCTCTAGCAACCCGACCTTCTAGGCCAGGAGAGTACCCAGGCTCCTGCGCTCATTAGCTGGATAGAGGACAGAGGGCTACAGCTCACTACCCCTTCTAGTACACAAACACACAACCTGGGTAACACTCTTGACTTAGCCTTTTGCTCTAGTAGCCTCTACCAAAGAGGAGCAGCGTCAGAGGTTAACCTTGCCTTTGAGTGTAGGTTAGACTACCTTCCTGTTCTTACTTGCCTCCCTTGTATAAGAGGTGTAACTGAGGGGTAGCTATCTCTTAAACTCAGTACTCTCAACCTCAAAGCCTTTGAGTCAGCCCTACAAACAAAGCTTGGAGCGTAATAGCTTTACAAGCTTCTCGAACAGCCAGATGCGGAATCACTAGAAGCTAGTGTAATGTTTATTACAGAATGCGTACATAGTACATACCTTAGTAGCGCGAAGCAAGGCCTAGGGCATGGATTTGGACACCTCTGGTGGAGTAAGGAGTGTCAGGCTGCAGCTGCCAAAGCTAGGAAGGCTCAAAGGCTCAACGCTAGCCCAGAGGCTGTGAAAGGTCTTCAGAGAGCTCTTAGACAAGAGATCTAGAGAGCGAAGGAAGGACACTTCTGTAGCCTGATCAACAAAGCCACAAAGAGCAAGGATGTGTTTAAAATATATAAGTAGTACCAGAGTACCAGTGTCTACAAGTCGCCCCCCCTAAAGGACTCGGCTGGCCAGCTAGGCTTTACTACTCAGGAGAAGCAGAAGATCCTAGTACAAGAGTTACTTACAAACAAGGCCGAAGTAGGGGACATACTAATCAACACCCCTACTACCTCTGTGTGTGCTCTTCCCTGGGCAGCTCTTACTCTATGTGAGGTTGAAGAGTCAATTCTAGGAAAGGCCTCTACTACACCAGGGGAGGATGAGCTAGTTACAGGTGTCTTTAAGGCAGCCTGGCCACAGATTTCACACATAGTGTACTCTTTGTTCAAGGGGTGTATAGAGCTAGGGTTCCACCCTAAACTCTTTTGTACTACTATTGTAGCTATTATCCTAAAGCCTAATAAGAAGAACAAGTCGTTACCTCGAGTATACTGTTCAATCTCTCTACTCTTAGTCCTAGGAAAGGGGCTTGAAAGGCTTCTTGCAAAGAGAGTTTCCTGGATAGCTATTAAGCACGCTGTTCTAGGGCTAAACTAGTTCAGAGCCCTCTCTCTGAGAGCTGCCACAGACCTTACTACCTGTCTTACCTTTGACATAGAGAAGGCACTCACAGACAAACAGAAGGCCTCCCTTCTTATACTTGATATCAAGGGTGCCTTTGACGCAGTACTTCCTGGCTGCCTTATTAAGAGGCTACGAGAGCAAGGATGGCTCTATAGCTTTGTAGCATGGGTCACTTCTTTCTTGACTGACAGATCTATTAAAGTAAAGCTGGACAGGGAAATAGGAGTCTCTACTTCTCTTTAGTGCAGGCTCCTCCAGGGCTCTTCTATCTCACTCATTCTTTTTATGCTCTACATCTAGCTACTCTTCTCCTCAGGTGTAGGCTCTTTCTCAGTGATACAAAGGTTTAGCTACACAGACGACATTAGATTACTTGCTTCTAGGCCTACAAAGGCAGGGAATGTCAAGGTCCTCGTAGAACAGGTGGCTAAGGCTTTAGAGTAGGGAACAGAGGAAGGCATTACCTTTGACACAGAGAAGTCTGAACTTATCTACTTTTCTTGTAAGAGAAAGCAAAAAGAGAGAGGCATCTGCCCACCACCCTCTATTGTAGTAGGAAACAGGACAATAGAGCCAACCCAAGAGCTCTGATAGCTTAGTGTCTTCTTTGATCCCTGTCTTACTTTCTACAACTATGTTAAAAGGATGTCAAGTAAGGCTACGCTTGTAGCGGTTGCCCTAAAAGGGACAACAAACACAGTAAGAGGCTCGCCCCCCTACCTGCTGAAACAGGCTACTACGGCTTGCATTCTATTAATCGCCTACTTTGGAAGCGAGACCTGGTTCCCTGGACGAGCCAGAGCTAGAGAAGGAGGGACTACAAACAACTGAATTAGCTGTCACCTGACTCTTTTGGACAGAGTAGTAGCTAAATGTACGAGGATTATCCTCCCAGTATATAAGACTACCTCTACCTCGGTACTACTCATGGAATCTGGCCTCCTAGCCTCTGAAATTGCTCTTATAACAAGGAGCGAAGCACTAGAAGCCAGGATCCGACGGCTAGACCCTGCCTACTTGCTTAAACAATGTATAAATAATCTAAGCTCTAAAGCTAGGCTTATCTACCGCTCTTATAGAGCCCTGCCCTCCTCTGAAGAGATCGACTCTATACAAGACCCTCTGTGGGACAGAGGGTTCAACTAACAATCCCAGCTTCTAGAGGTAGCAGGACCTGAGCCTAGTGGGGACAAGAGCTCTTTTAAGGCCAAATTCCTTGAATTTCTAGCTACACTCCTACCTACCGACCTAGTAATATTCACCGACAGCTCTCACTTGGACGATAAAAGCACTAGTGGGGGCGTGTGCCTCACAAGAGGGGGGGTTGTTCTTAATACAAAGAGCTTCTCTTTCAGCAAAGTGTTAGAAATATATAATACAGAAGCTAGAGCTGCTCTCCACGGCCTAGAGCTTGCTATAGAATCCTCTTTCTGGCCCTCGGCAGGGAAGTGCTGGATCTGCCTTAACAACCTTGAAGCTACACTACAGCTGACCTACCGGTCCTGTGGTACCTCACAAGAGACATTTAACAGGGTCTATGAATTAGCTCAATCGTACCCTAGGAAAATACAGACAAGGTGGTGTCCTAGCTACATAGGTATCCTTGGCAATGAGATTGCGGATAAAGCTGCAGGAAAAGCAGCACGAATACTTCTTCCTGGTCCCCCCTCTCTACTCTGTACAGCCACGCTTAAGAGAGAGGTAAAGGAGCTAGGGAGCACGCTTGCGAAGAAGCTCTAGAGCACTACACTTCCAGGTCTTTACAAGGATCTAGGGCTCTACAAATGGTCCTCGAAACCCCGGTCTCTCCAGCTGCCTAGAGAGGTCCTAGCCTACTTAATAGCTGCTTGTTCTGGCCATGGAGACTTCACTGCCTACTACCTTTGTTTCTTTTACTATGATACACTTCTCACCTCGGGGGAGTGTAGGTGTAGGAAGGCTAAGTCTTAATTCCACCTACTCTTTTGCAAGCTAGCAAACAACAAAGCACCTAAGATATTAGCTAAGGCTAAGAGAAATCCTCAACTACTCTTCGGATCCTACTGTGAAGAGCTCTTTAGCAAGGTTTACTTCAATACTGAATTCTACACTAAGATCTGCCCCTCTAGATAGACAGGCCTTCTTTTATTTCCTTTTTGTTTTTATATATCTCCTTTGTTTTACTCTAGTTCCTGAACTAATTAAGGATAAGAGCTGTTCCGAAAGTAGAGCTTCTCTTTAAACTGCCTCTTGTAAATTAGCTCTTTCGTTTACACCCCCCTGTAGCCTAGGGCACCCCTCTAGCGTCATTTGCCCTATTTTGGGACTCTTCTAGGACCTAGCCCACGCGAGCTAGACTCCGCTTGACGTTAAATAGCAATAAATAAATAAATAAAATATAAACAGCTCCCAAATTATATAATTATACCATCCCTAGAAAGGAAGAGGAAGGCGGGAAGGTTAAAAGCTAGGATTGGCCAGGCTAGGCCAACTGAAGTGGAGAGGCAGGCGCGGAAAGCCAAAAAAAAGCAAGGATTTATTTTGCTTAACCTCTAACAAATCTCCGAGAAACTCCACCATGTGGTGAGAAACTCACTTTGAGACCCCTACTCTTTACCCAAACGCCTTATCCAGCCTGCCTTACCTTAAGGATATGGATGGCAGGGGGATATTTCTAGGCAAGGAGAGGAGAGGAGAGGAGAGGCTGCACAAAATTTTTGATTGGCTGAGGAAGGCTGACGAGAGTAAAAAGAGAGGAATTATAGAGGAAGGAGAGAATAGGCCGACGATGGTAAGAGGTTAAGCAGGGAATTTGAGAACACTGGCAACAAGGAACGCTTCACAACTCTTGACATCATACACCTTGACTAATGCCCTTTTTTGGCGGTCAGCGGTGGGCTTCCTTGCTGTAAATCTTGTGACTTGGTCATTTTTCAACACTATGGTGTCTAAGCCTAGGGGCGGCGCAATTGGCAAGCCGAATCAAAGTTTCAATTTGAGGTGATACGGTGAAGCCCCTGGTAAGCACCATTAATTTACGACATCTTGGTGTATAGATTACTGGTACTATGAAGAGATTTATAAGGCAAAAAGCTGTTGCAATTGCAAAGTTTAACCACAAGAATGGTGGATTTTGCTTGAATACTTAGAAAAGGACCACAGGCTCTGGCATGAAAGTCCCAACTCCTGCTTTCTGGGTTCTGGAGGTAGTATAAAAGTCCTAGAAAAATGATTGTTTCGTAGAGGTAGTCTAGCTAGATCTATATAAGAGCAAGTGTCGATAAAAGAGTGGATTGTACTATGATGGTACGATGAACAAGTGATAAAACGAAGGACAATACCAGGTATTATACGGCTGAGCAATAGTAGTGTTGGTATGACTTGGTAGTCATAAAGTGTGATGCAATAAGTGGTTGTATTCCTATATCTTTATTGCATGAAGAGTAAAGGTAAAGAGGGGTCGGATCCTGTGAGCTTAAGTATGTGAGTAGCAAGCCACTCACATGAGCCCAAGCACGTGGATCAACTGAGCTGTCGTGGAAGGTGCTATTCACCAAGAATATGTAACGACAAGTAGATAGAACAACAAATGAAACCGTAACAGCTGATCACAGTCCAGAAGGATTAAAGAGGATAATAGTTAAATTGCTGATGCCGTTCCCGCCCAATAAATCGGCAAAGCTGAATCCTGCCTCCTCACCCGTTGAGGAAAAGTTATTTCCGTGAACATCAGTCTGTACATATCATGCCAATCCTCCGGGCCACCAGGTTGCGAATGCTCGAGGACCATCTCGAAGATGGCCGGACCCCGTCTCCTCGGAGCACCCTCCCCTGGATCGGGACCTTTATCAAGCCACGCGTTGACAAATGGGGTTCGAATGGCGCCCAGTTGTTGGATGGGAAAATCCCCCATTTACAAAAAGCGGGTTTGACAGTGTACCTCGTTATATCTGAGGCCTCAAACGTTGGGAAAATCATTTATGGGGGTTTGAAAGTCCCTTGCATTCGTTAGTGCGCTCGAAAACCGGGACTCACTTGATTCGTCGAATTGGATGAAATGAGAACATGCCTGATACCGCACTTATTTCTGTGGCCTCCCTTCATTGTATTATTCTTGTAATTTTAATACCAATTAATTCTTTCACTTCATCTATTCAACCTTCCCCACCTCAGAAAACCTCTCTATTCACCACCTCCCAATCATCATCTCTCTTTATAGGTCCTCTCTGTCTTATCGGAATCCCGCTCCCTCTTACCGGGTTCCATGTCTCTCTTCACACTCTCGGCCTTCTTGGCAGATACGATGTCTTTCTTGACAGGTTCTGCCAAAGCAATCAAGCGACTCGTGGTTCCTCCGTCAGACCATCGAAATCCCTTAGGTGCCTTTGGGTCGCTCTCATCAAATATCGGAATTGTATATTGGGTAAACGTATTGACTGAACCCTGGATTCCAACGCCTCCCAAATTCCAGACAATCATAGCTCCATGAATCTTGGGAACTGAATTTCGGCTGAATATTTGCATTTCAGTATTGCGACCGTGGAAACCAGCATCATACATCTTTTCGGAGATATTCTTGAGGAAAGGTCGGATATCGCTAATGCTATTGATTGTTGTGGAAAGCTCAACCGTATTATGATAAATATAGAACTGGGAAATTTGGGCATTTTGAAGGGTTAAGCGAACGAGGATGTGACCAATCCGTTTAGGGTTCGTGGATGCTCAAGACGTTGACTTGATACTCTTGTGGACTTGAAGGTGATCCTTGAATCGTAGCTGCTATTCCCTTGAATCCCCCTTGAACTTGATGTTTTCGAAGTTTGAGAAGTGATGGGCTGGAAAGAGTATTCAAAATCTCGGGTAGTTGCTAACCCACTGAATTTTGAGATGTTAAAATCTGGCGAATTAATTCTTCATATAGACATGGGCTGGGTATTGCTTGGATGATTGATTTGTGTGCTAAGTGAAGCAGATGACCTTTGAAATTTCTAAAATGTAACCCCTGATGCATCCAGGTATTGTATCAAGGGATGACACCATAGACATGCAGAATCTCGCTAATAAACTTCAAGCATTCAATTTCGCTAAGTCACTTCAAGTAGTGTACTCTTGATGTTTTATGCTAGCATTTCTGAGGCGGCTTAGGCAATAATGGTAGATTAAAAACGGTTCGCCGACATAAAGTGTTTAATTGGCTCCAATTTATAACACTGCCAAATATCTACTGAATGGGATTGTTACGAACTTAGCATGCGAGTTTACATAAACATATTGTATACACCACCAAAACCAAGGAAGGGTCAACAACCTTCACAGAATATGGCCAAAAGGATTGTGGGTCTCATTTGTTTAGTTTAGATGGAATACACTTCACATGATTGAACTCCTTTCTTGTTTTCAGCACAACAAGCATATTTCCAAATGAGTGAATGACTTAGAAGTGACTCTCTATAAAATTTAAAATGACGAAATGAATGTCATCTCAGCACGTCATCAGCCACCTTCCAAATAGAAAAATATCAACTCAAGAAAAGTATGGTAGCAAAGAAATCCAGCCATACGCCATATGCCAT
Organism: Hymenoscyphus fructigenus; assembly: GCA_001414455.1. Taxonomy (NCBI): domain Eukaryota; kingdom Fungi; phylum Ascomycota; class Leotiomycetes; order Helotiales; family Helotiaceae; genus Hymenoscyphus; species Hymenoscyphus fructigenus. The sequence goes on along the minus strand of LKUV01000198.1, from coordinate 1,272 downwards.
ATTCAGATTTGTTAGAACATCCAGGTTCAGCTTAAACCAAAGCATCATCCATCGTTTCAAGCAATTCATAATGAATTTGGAGATCGAAACAATTAGCGTACGTTGAATTGAATTGGTGATACAAGGAAAATCGCGCCTTGTAGATTGGAGAGACATGCAATAGAGAATGTTGTTATACTTTCAGGATTTGTGTTGCAAACGATGCGTTTGCTGCTCAATATACATGAGTGACTTTAAGCCTGGCCTTGGAAATTGGCTCATTCCAAGGCCAGAGTACTTTTCAAATACGATATTCAAGTTTGTGACTCAAAGATTTATTGTACTTGACATTTCTATCATATGCTCCCCTAACATCATCCATCAATCTGCGAACCGCAAGAAACTGGCGCTCAGCTCCCCTTATTCAATGGTTCGCAGCTCACTGTGACACTCAAATATCCCCTGTTCTTAAAAGTAGCCAATGCTCTCAGTCGAATCATAGTTTCTTGATCTAACCACCTAAACTCCTTACTTCTCTCCAACTTCTCCTCGCCGTAATTTGGATTCGGTTGCCTTCAGAATAGTGTCCCTCCACGAGTCGTATTTCTAACAGCTTGCAAGTCCAACACAATTTCAGATGTACAAGATTTGTAAACAAACTCTTCCTGTCGTACATTTTCAAGTAGCCTGTTCTAATGGTGGGCTTTGCCGAGTTCAATGGGTGTTGGTCTGATGTCAATGGTTGTGACGTGTTCCCCTGGGTGGTTGATAGGAAACTCAACAACATCATACCCTATGAAAACCTCGGATTCTTTCACGAGTCTATAATCGAAGCGGACGAGGATATGGTTGAGTTTGCTGAAAGTTGTTGCTGTATTTTGTACCTGGTCCGGACTCGACTGAATATTACTCGAGGGTGGGTTGGACCTAACCATTTTGCAGGGGACTCAAAAATAATGACCGAATTCTTTTTCGTTTGTGGTTTTTTTCACTAAAGCTTGCTAACTCTGGATCCCTAGGGCATTTAAATGGTGAAAGCTGAAGTGAGGTGCGTCCAAAGAAGGAGGTGGTGATAATTTTAAATAGGAATTTAAGGGTGGGAAGCGATACCATAGCGTTTTACCCGTTGTCAGTCAGAGTTTCTCGATGCTTCTCGTATTATCATGGGTAAGTTCGGTGAGCAGACTTGAAACCCACAGCGTACTGTTTTGGAAGTCTTGTTTGGGCTCAAATCCTCATACGGAGTCATAATTGAACTCCTGGATTGGGGGAGAGGAGGGGGGGGGGGGGGGG
>LKUV01000197.1:0-80917 GCA_001414455.1 Hymenoscyphus fructigenus | reverse complement strand
TTGCCACTCACATACTTAAGCTCACAGGATCCGACCCCTCTTTACCTTTACTCTTCATGCAATAAAGATATAGGAATACAACCACTTATTGCATCACACTTTATGACTACCAAGTCATACCAACAAATATCATTGGCGATAGCAGTTGTAACGTTGAAACAACGTAAGGCAAAAGCTGGATGCCAGCATGTAGTGCTGAATCGTTGCGAACAAACTAGAAGTAAAAAAGTATAAAGTAAACCAACCCAAAAACCGCACAAGAAGCACACGCCGTAGCCACAAACATCAATATCAAGATTGGTGACTTCAAGAAATGAATGGGAAATAAACGATTTTCTGGGGTGCATCCGAAAGCCCAAAATTGCTGGGAAGCAAAAAGGCCCAATAAACCTCCAGCAGACACAAACGGGGCTATGATATTTCCACCATGCCACTGATATAAAGTACCACCAAATGATATCGCAATTATGGCGGCGACAAAGAAGCCGTAAATCAGGATGGCTCCGAGGAAATCGATTTTCTTTAGGCGACGTAGGAATGAATCCGCTTTTTGTTGTGGCTCGGTCGAAGGAAGCAGAAAAATGTAGATCGGTGCGCAGATGCCACCAACTACAAGGTTTATATAAATAGCCTGTGAAGCTGTCAGTTTCTATTATGATAGAGATGGCTTTTGGATGATATTCCCACTCACCCATCGCCAAGTAGTGCTACTATCAGCAAACGCACCGCCGAGAACGGGTCCGAGAATCGTACCAGTTCCCCACGTTAGTCCACAAAGTCCAAAATAAATTGGACGCTCATGTTCTAGAGTCGTGACTGACAGGAGAACCATTACTCCGGTATACATTCCTGCTCCACCAAATCCACATATAGCTCGCCCTATAATCAAAGCTGTTATATTTGGAGAAGCCCCACACATAGCGAAGCCAACCTCAAAAATAACTACGGAGAATATATAAACGCATTTTGCATTGAATTGACCATAGCACTGCCCCCTGTTTGCTGTCAAATTCATAGCCACGTAGATTAGAGAGTGTTCTTACCAAAACAAATTCGTTCCCGAAGCACCAAGTAGAAAAGCGACTGGCAAGCCAAGAAAGTTTGTCAACAGAAACAAACTGTCGTACAATTGCAGATTGAACACCGGCAACTATTATGTTGTCTAGAGAAAAAAGAAAGATTGACGAAAGTATCGAGAACACGACAAGTGCCCATTTGAAGCCGGTCACTTTGCGTGAAGGGGAGGCAAATGTTTCGAGTGATGCAACTACTTTCTCGATGGAACTTGGATTTTTCTCATCAGGTTTCATTGAATCCTCCAGAGTACTCTGCGGATCAATTTTGACAACTCTTGTGGAGTGTTTGTCTCCTTTATCGCTCTCTGGGGTCTTCGGAGTATATGGCATATTTGATGGAATAATAGCGTTTGATCGAGGAGGCTCTACCAAAAAAACAAAAAAGTGACGAAAGCCGACCAAATGATCCGCTTTACATTGTCATTGATAGTGGGAAATTTCAAAGTATCCATGCAGAATGACTCGCTGCCGCTCTAACAGGATTGGCGATTGCTCGCTTCGAATGGCTATCAAGTTGAGCTAACACTTTCCTCAAGACCGGAACAATTCTTCAAAAATGTTGGTTTAACTGCTGTACCGGAGGGACAACATACAGCTGTTCGGGAATTTAGATTTCCGGCACAGTTTTGAAGATCTGGTGTTGGTTTGGCAGGTTGGTTTCCCCCTTTGATTCATAAATTGCGTTTAACCGGTTGGTTTGAAGAATACAACATTGATGTTGGAGAAGCACGCGAGGGGGTTTGCGTGGCGTACATATTTGAACGTAATGGGTCTGTATGGCGTAGCAGGGAAGTTGGGAGGTGTGCATAAGGCGCAGTGAGGCTGCCTGGTAGTGCTGGCAGTTGAAGACATATATTCCGCGAAGTCCTCGCCCAACCACGGGGATAGATCAGTGTACATACACCTGGGGCCGTTTCCCCTATGCACCTCATGATATGCATGGTAATATGATATCTCGACTCCTCAAAAAAACTTGCATATGCAGTTGCCTCCCACACTTAAGTGGATCTAAGATACCCAGCACAAATAATCCAGTACAATGCACCACGAGAACTCAAATGCAAGATAAGTAATCTAACTCGGTCGTATGAAGAAGAATTGTTGCCATCTGTCTGAAAACTGCGGTGGGTGTCATCAGTTGCAATTAGGCTAAAGAAAAAAGCAACAGCGGTCCAACGTGTTTGACCTACCCCCTGCAACCTTTGCGGCGGTTACCTGCACCCCCTCACTTCTGGGGTATCAGCAATCCAACTAATTAATAAGTACTACCAGCAAAATATCCAATACTGCTGCAGAGTTTTCAGCCCTGCAGCAGAGAAAATATCCTCTTTTTCAAGATACTACCTGCCAGATTCTTCAAAGGCGTCGGCGACGTGGTTCAGGGGCACAGTCCGGCGACTTGTTGGGTGACAACCTGCCTTGCTCCAACACCAACTTTCTTTTGCTAACTGCGCTATCTGGTAACTATGGATATGATTCGGTAAGAATAAAGTGACTAGGCTGAGTACAACAATTTTGATGTAACCAAAACTGTCTCATGGATGATCTGCATCACCTGTCTAACCGAACCCTCTCACTTATCTGCCTCTCATGCCAACAAGCTTCAACGGTTATACTCACCAGAAACAAGGTTATAATGAGAAGAATATGGCAGAAAAATACCTGTGACAACTTTGCTCATCATACTTGTGCTGTTGTTAAATGGGGATGAGAATGAGGAAGACTGCCAAAGTGAGCAAACAAAGGAGGACAGAGGTACTGGATACGTAGCACAAAATCGGTAGAACTATGAATAACAGCCTTACATCAGACCTTAGTTATGTGGCAAGATTCTATGAGATTAGAAACAGATCACACGACATTTGCGTAATCACCTCTTATTGTAGATGAGAGCAGTATTTTCTTCATGGTTCACCAAGTAAAGTGAAAACCTCCCATTCCATTTTCTTCAACACTAAAATGACTGGCCTTAAAGAAGATAACCCAAAATTGCAAATACCCCTATTCGTCGTAACGATAGCACACAATCTTCCATCCTTTATTTGCTGTTGGTATCCATCATAGTACCGTCTTCGGTGAACCAGGCGTATGCAATAGCATCATCATCATCGCTTCCATCCAAGGGTTCACGTTCCGCAATCAAGGTACTGGTGGTTGTTGGAACCGACTCTTCAATTACTTGCAGGGCGACTTTGAAATCACACTTAGCACGAGATTTCACTGGAGTCCAACTCGTCGATATACTAAGCAAGTAAGCACTCTAGCTGAAACCTAGAGTGCTAAGATAGCCCTTCTTAAGAAAAAGCTAGCTAAGTGCAAGGCGTTAATTAAGACTCAAAAGAAGAGAACTAAGGGCAAGAGGATCAAGTTACAGGGAGAATTTGTATTTAGTATAGAGGAAGTACTTAAAATTGTTCGCGAGGCTAAGGAGCAGCTGAAGGAAAAGAAGCCTCATAGAAGGCTAAGAAAGCGCCTAATCAAAGAAGTAGGAGGAGAAATTGAAGGAGAAGAGCCAGGGAGTAGTATGAATAAGTTAGAGAGTAATCCGGAAGATTCTATAGCTCGTAGAACAAGATCAAAAAATAGTGGGGCAAAAAGTGTCCGAGATCCCCATATGTCACGTTGTTAGTAAATAAATAAATTAATCTGCAAAGTCCGAGAAATTAGTAGTATCAGTATAAAATTAAGCAATTATTCAATTGTCGGATAAAATATACCAGACCCTTTATACTCGATTGATTTAGTGCTAGAGTTGGAGGCTATTTTGGTAGATGCTGGTAAATTATTGAGCTAAATTCAAAGTTGCGGTGGAATTTGCTTTGAATATTTCTAAACTAAGCCCGCACTCTGCCTTTATAAAACGATTTCTCAAGAGATGTAGTTGGTCTAAGAATACCATTAATACTCTCAGCATTGTCAACGTTTATAGAAGCCATAAGATATAAGATTAAAAAATAGTTCCAAGCGGGAACAATTAGGATACTAGAATGTGATGAGCAGAGTGATATAACATTCCTCTACTCTATAAGTTACTTTACCTACTAACTTCTATAATTGAGTGCAGTACAGTACCTCGTGCACGCACCAATATCTTCCAAACTTTCAACAACTGTGCGGTGTTCAATAAGTTTTATAAATCCAATAATATTGCTACTGGCAACGATTGAGAAATCGGAAAGAACAATCGTGACTATTCTTGGTATAAAAATAACTAGACTAGTGTTTGTTCCCATGAGGCTGGCGATGAGGGTTGGAATTGAATTATCCACTCCACAATCTCTATAGATTAAGATACGGCTGAAAGAACTCCGGGTACCGATTTCCCTCAACTTCCGCGCCCTCTAATTGTTTCTCCAGCTCCGCCATTTCCTCCTCCGTAAGATTAATCTCCTTTGTGTTCTCCTCGACTCTCCCCACCTTCGTCGCCCCAGGAAGAGGTAAAGCACCCTGCCGTTTCACCCACGCAAGCGCAACCTGAGGACTTGTAACCGCCTTCTTCTTCGCAAGTTTTGCAAGCCCGTCAGCAAGCTTGGCATTCTTCTCGAACGCGCCAGGTTGGAAACGAGGATATCCCATCTTGAGCCTGAAATCATCTGCGGCAAGATCACTTGGCTTCTTCAATTGCCCAGTCAACCAGCCGCGATCAAGTGGGCTATAAGCTACGAGAGGAATTCCAAGCTCACGACAAGTATCTGCGACGCCCCCTTTCTCGAGCACATTTCGTGAGAAGAGACTGAGCTCAACCTCCACGGCTGCGGGGGTAAGAATCGCATTCGCACGACGAATTGTGGTTGCGTTAACTTCGCTGAGTCCATAAGAAGCGATTTTTCCTTCTTTGATGAGCTCCACGAGGGTGGAGACGGTTTCCTCAATTGAGACGTTGGGGTCAACTCGTCCACACTCGAAAAGGTCGATTGTCTTTGCTCCAGCGAGAATGCCGAGACATTCATCGACTGAGGCGCGAATGTCTGCAGGCGTACAGCGAGGTGTTCCGGTCAAGCCATCATATGCGCCTTTTATGCTGAGGACTACGCGGGAGGCATCTTCGGGATAAATGGAGAAATAGTATTTGAGGAGTTGCAGAGAGTTTGCATTGGGTGGTCCGTAGAAAGTTCCCTTGGTTGATGTAAGTATATGAAACGGAAGTTGGAGATAATATTGGGGTATATACCGCATTCCAGAAATTTGCACCGTTTTCAAGGGCAGCTTTCATAGGTTTGGTGGCATCCTCATGAGAAATTGTGCCAAAGAGTGTCAGACCTGGTTGTATAAGCTACAGGACTTCAAATACATCAATAATGGACTTACCCATCATGCCAAAGCCAATTGACCCAATTGACTTGCCGGCAATCGAAGTCGGAGGAGCAAGTGGTGGTGACATCGTATGATTTAGTGGTGGAGTTGATAATGTTTGAAGGATGTTGAAATGACGTTGCAAGTCGAAAATCAAATACAGGTTACTATGTATCTTATACGTGTTATACACACTTCTTCTTGTCAGTGTTACGTAGAGTTAGCCGAACCCGATGGAGTTACCATGGAGTTACCATGGACTTAATTGAGTCCAATGGGGCTATGTATATGACCGAACCTAACTTGGATAAGAAGTCTCCGAATTGACATAAAGCATTATCTCCGGTGAAGTGGCTTCCCAAATGATGTTTGTTGCACCATTGAATAGTACTGCATACTTACATAGGCTTAAGAGCAGACGGAATATCTCCCTTTGGTTCCATCTATTCCCGCTATGCGCAAATATCACCCACTCTAGCAACTTCCTATATTGTACAAGTGTGATTTAAAATTCTTAACGCTCCTTTGCCCTTGCATTTATGACGCTTACTTATGCTCAACTTACCACTCTCCATAACTCCATGTGACCCTTCAGTAATATCGAGATTTGGACAGCGACAAGTGTAGGATAGGCACAAGCTGGAAAATATTTGAAGCAACTCATAACTCCAATCCCGCTTTTACATTGGTTGAACACACCTAGCACGTAGCTCGCCTAGAAGAGGGAGGTAGGTACCACAATCACTTGAGTTAGTCTAGAGCCCTATGCTAGATTTCGCCAGGATTTCTGATCCTGCTACAGTCATGCAAACTCACCTCTCCGATTGGATGATTCGTACACACTCACGACTTGGTCATCCTTTGCCCTCGGATTACTCTTACTAAGTTTGCACGACCCAAATAAAAAGTAAAGAAGTCTTACCCTGGAGCAGATCATGCCACAAGTGCCATCGGCATACACTACGGTGTTAACAACTGTTGAGCATGAATATCTAGTGTTCTCCAACACCTGGTCTCAAACACATGGTCAGTGCTGATGGCCACGAAGAGATGGGCTCAACACCTACGAAAGACTGAACGAATCACGATCGGCGGACAAATTGTTCAACCAAAGCCAGAGAGAAACCCCCGCCAAATTGTTACGCGGGTCTAGAAGATTCGTATCTAGTTTTCGAGCTTGCGGAAGAAAATGGTATGCTTCATGTAGATCGATTCGTGCCGGTAAGGTCACTCAACAAGATCCTCCGAGAGGAGCAGAGGGCCGAAAAGACGAATTTGCCGCCGAGTAAGACGAGATCGTTTCGATTGGGCACAGATGATGTGGGCCAACTAGATTTGATCTTTGTCTGTACGGAAGAATCTGTTGAAATACCTCCCACGGATGGTTAAGTTGAGGTTTTGGTCAAGGGAGTCGGACTGAATTCGAAGGTAAGCGAATATGGAAGGACATTGATGATGGCGGCTGATATGGTATCTGGCTAGAATCCTGAAATTTCGAATGGCGGCTCGATAAGTTGTACATCAATTCAAAGTTAGGTCTGGCGTCGAGAACCTCCCTCCTGAAGACCCCGATTTAGTGATGGCTCCAAACTCATTCTCTACTTTGTAACGCGTCCCGAACTAGACCTATCGAAAATTGGATGCAAATGAAGAATTTGTGGTAGGTGGTGACATGGCACTGCCCTCTATACAGTCCGTGATCGTGCTCGCCACCAGCCAAGCGAGTCCCTACTTATCTACTGTGGGAGCTATTATTCCAATGCCGATTTGGCCCCCATCACGTTGCCCTGCTCATTGGGGCCGAAGTCTTCGTTATCGACAGAGGAGGGTGAGAAGCGACTGCTCCGTACTTGATTCCAAAATGTAACAAGATCATATCATCGTCCATGGAAGCCATGATATTTCCACAGAGATCTTGAAAAGCACTGGAAAACTAGGTGTGGAAGTTGTTTGAAAATTCGCTAGCGAGATTCCACCTCCCCGCAGTGGGGAAGTTCTGTCACAGAACTTGTGTAGACAGGGAAAGCAAACCTGATCAATTTTGTGGCAGCAGTTTTTCGTGAAAATATCTCGATCACGACGTTCGACATAGCAATCTAATTAGTCTCTAAACACCAACACGGCGAAGAGCTTCGTCAAAAGTACATATTCCTCAGCCAGGTTTTCCAAGAACAAACTAGCTACTGGATAGGTACTTAAAGAAAGCATCCCCTTTTATCGCCGAGATCATCTAGTCACCGAAACTCCATCCATATTCGACATTTCAAAAGTTGGAGATACCTTCTGGGCAACTAAAACCGCGTGGACTAGTTGGAGTAACACTTGAGAGCGAGGAATCCTTGGTTCCATCCCTACCACTCAAATATGATATGCGTTCAGCCATGACAAAAGTTGCTTGCTTGTTGGGTGCTTGAGGGTTTTCGGAAGAAGTACGTCGACATGGTTGTTGGCGAGAGGAGCACGAAAGTTCGTTTTCGTGGGTTATCTGGTTGTCTACACGACAACCCGGCAATCGAAGCCCTTCTGCCGAGGAAAGGTATCAACGAGATAATGTAAATCATCGATGCCACGCTTTCCACACCCACCGATATGCCAGGCAGCTATAATGAACTTGCCCGGGGGCATGTGCTGATCCGACTGTGCCTCAAGGAGCTTCGTGTGAAGGGCTTCGAAGGGGCCAGCCTGGTGGTGGGAGAGCCTCGTGCATCGTTACTATCGAGCGCATTGGATGGGACGGATGAAACGAGCGGGGGATCAATAAACGGGCTTCCTTCTAGGGTTGTAGAAGTAATTGAGTCTAGAGTTCGGTCGAGAAAGTTGTTGTAAGGACGATTGCGAACGAAATCCCACCAGGGGTTGACAGAATTCCATGCGCACAGGCCAAAAACACCAAAATCGTAATCGCGAGATCAATAAAAATATAAACAAACAACTTGCATCATAACTATGGCCCCACCAACGCGATTAAATCCATTTCGAACCCCTTCCCCTGAGACTCTTAATGGCAAAGAAGCTTCAAATTGACGAAAAACCAAATTTATTAATGCCTTCGCTCACAATACTGAGGGCAAGTCGCTAGCTGCTATTTCACGAGATTGCAAGATCGGACCGAGTACTGGACGCAAATGGCGAGATGAATATAATTCCTTTGGGGAGAGGGCGAAGAAGCCTATGAGGAGCGAGTCCACAATACTTGGAAGGAAGTCAAAAGTCACTAAGTCGATGTGTAAGAAGTTATGTTCGCTTTCTCAGAATCCGGTCTGGATGCAACAATACAAAGCTCAAATAGAGTACTACAACTTGCCTATAGGGAAGCGCCAACTACAGAGAAAGATAAAGGAGCATACAAAGAAGGGTGGGCAATACAAGTGCGGGCTTGTTAAGAAGGTTATCTCAGCCAAAAATCGAGGAGAGAGGGGCACGTATAGACTCGAGCATGAGTATCATTCGCTCTTTGGATTCTTCGACTATATCATTTATACCAATGAAGCACATGTCAATCCTACTTCTATATCACCTCCTTTAACTACTCGAGAGCAAGGAACCCGCGACAAGCCTGAGAACATCGTTGAGAGGCCTCCCCTTAAAGGAGTGCGCTTTCACATTGCTGCATAGATCTCCTGGTGGGGCAAATCAGACAAATTGGAGTTTTACAATGATGACGAAGATAAAGTCAAGCATCCTCAATATCCTAAGAAGCCTCGCCGACAGCCTACGACTAAAACGGAGGAGGAATACCAAGCTAGGGTGCTAGAATGAGAAGCTGGCAAGCCTCATGCGGTAGAAGTCAAGGTACAGGGCAATGCAATGACTCAGAAGTACTATGTGGAACGCCTGCTACCTATATACTGCGATGCTGTCAAGAAAATGCGTTCAATCAATAATAAACCATGGTTATTACAAGAGGATGGGGACCCAAGTCATGGTATGCGAAAGGAGGGCTTAGCACAAGAGTATAAGAAGGCACACAACATTAAAAACCTTAAGCATCTTGCCTAAAGTCCAGATCTGAACCCTATAGAGGGTATTTGGAACATTATAAAGCAGAGATTAAGGCGCAGAATCTTCGATTCAGAGGATATGAAGCAGGGGATACAAGAGGAATGGGACAAAATTACGCTGGAGGAGATACAGCATCGAATTGCTGATATGCCTAGAAGATGCGCTGAACTTCTGCGATCAAATGGAGGTCCTATTCGAGGCAACAAGTGGTAAAATGGTTGAGATAATAACGTGATCAACGGGTGAGTGGCGCACCCCACCAAAAATTTATCACGTAACTATATTGAATTGCAACCTTTTCTAACCAACCCTTTATTTAATTAATTACAAGATGAAGATATAACTTATATTCTATCTAGTTCACGCTCTGGACAGTTATTTCTCCGATGTCCAACCTCCCTACGGTGTCCACAGCGACGTTGAGTTGCTATATTACCTCCTTGCCGTGTACAAGACTGATGCGTTTCCTACTGAATTTGTGTATTAATATCAGCCTGATTAATTATTTGTGATCCCTCCCCCTTTGTTAGAGTACCTCGCTTCTGAATTCGCTTTTTCTTTTGCTGTTTTCGTTGTGTTGCAAGCTCATTTGCTGTACGAAGGGTTATATCCTCTGCCTTGAGTAGTTTAAACTGAGTAGCTATATGATATGCCCCTTTTAGGAACTGATCAACTGCATTTACAATAGGTGTTGGTGAGCTGCTTTAGTGTATGCTTCTCTGAGCCTGTAGCAACAATGTAGTGTGAGATGATACCTCTGGAAGCCAGTCTCGTCAAAGTTGTATATATCATTGTCTATGATCCTGTACTTGGCATTAGTATTATATACAAGCTTAAACCAGTCCTCGATAATTGTTGGATCTTCTATCCTAGCTCTCTGGTAGTCGTACTTGCGATTGAAACATGTTTTAAGTGCTAGTTAACGTTTAACAAATGTGCTTGGCTAGTTAATACTAACTATACAGCCACCACGCCCAGCAAGGATATTATTTGCCATATCTCCCATAACACGAAGAGTAAGAGAGTATCCACGCAAAGATAGGTCTAAGATACACTCAACTATCATGGATTCCTCAAGATCTGATAGAAGCCTTGACTTAGGTGTACAATCACGTCTTGAAGGAATCCTAGCGCGTCAGCGACGCAGTGTGCTCTCAACTGCGTCATATGTCTTTGCTACGGCTCGATTACTATGAAATTAGCCTTGATTAATAGCGTGACTTGCAAGCTATATTTTAGCTTCTTTCAAAGCCAAACTGGCGTGTTGTTGTTGCTGCATTGTTTATTTGGTGTAGGTAGACGTGTTTTGTTGGTGGGGTGCGCCACTCACCCGTGTGCGCCGCTCACCCGTTGATCACGTTATAGTTTTTTGTTTAATATTTACATTTGGTGATTTTGGTGATTTTGACCCGTGCGCACGGAATTCTGTCAACCCCTGGTGATCCTATGATGCCGCTTAGTAATGGGAAAGGAAGCTGAGCCGCAGATTTCGGCACCAGAATTTCACATTCGATGCTCCTTATTTGACTTTGCTTTCTGCTACGGTTCTCACATTACTCTCGGGAAAATGGTTACCAAGAATTTAATGAGAAATATAGAGGCTTGAATATAATATCGATGTTACTAGAACTTCTGGGTTGACTCCGCACTCATTCTTCATGAGAAACTTCAAGATCAGCAACTCTGGCATACAAAACCACTCTGAACATTACTTTGGCCCTAAGCCTGAAGATCAGCGGAACAAAATATACTTTACAATTCAAGTACCATCTGGAAGGTAGAGTTGGAGTTCTTTCTTCTCTCCTTAACTCGGAGTTTCCCCGGCTAGAATTCAATTGGCGCCAAGCTAGGTTATAATTGGTTCTAAATTCCAAAAGAAATTAACCAACCAGAGGAAAGGAAATCTATAAAACACTTCATTCTATTAACAGATCATCTTCTCAAATAAGTTTATAGTTTACTCCGTAGCACCATTATTGATAAAGTTCTAAACAAACTCTTCAGCAACAGATTGAAACATCTCAACTCGTTTGTTAAGGCCGTTGGAGAATCTGAAAAGCCGTTTGAAAAGTAAAAATAACAATTGAATCTCGTACTTTTCGTTGTCAAATGATATCGGAGAGATAACAACTCTTTAATCTTGGCACCATCATAGTTATTTTATAAGTGAATTCGGATGAGACTGCCAGGATGGATGGTCCTTGGGCTGAGTATCTAAAACAGTACCCGATATTTCTCCGCAACATGTTAGAAGCTCGTAGATCTTTCATGCAGATAATTATTTTCTCTTCTCTTCCATCTGGAGTTTTGAAAAAATCGTTTTGTGTAACTGGATACTTTAAGTTCGTTTGCAACGATATTCAATGATGTCATTTTAGTTTATTGCATTTAGAACCAATTTTGAATCCTACCCGTTCTAATGTTTCATTCAAGGTTGCCTCGGGCAAAACCCAGCACATCCTCCTCGTATTCACGCATTTAAACTTTTTCCAGAGGAGCTTGTGCTTGGTTGTTGTCAAATTTGGCATCTTGGCAATTTACAGGAAACATCGTTTCAACAACTTACTTATAGTTCGGATGTTTCTTTACCGCTTAGGTACAGAGTGAGGAGAAAATAAGGTTTGATAATGAAACCTTGGAAGTATCTGGGTGCATATGCATTGGGAATATTTTCATCTGATTTAGGGGTTTTGATATCCGACGACATGTTTAAATACAGCCCACTGATACTTGGCACCGGAATACGGTAAGGCTAAGATCGCAGTTCATTAGCTACCGTCCTTGGCTTTTCTATTTTCGATAACTTGAGCAGTTCATCTTTCACTCTTCGGTAGTGTTTTCCAGTGATGGAATTATAAATCAGATGCTTAACTTGGTTTCAGAAGCTACTTGGGGTTCGGGCCGTTCCCCGCATTCCAAGAATCTCCTGTCAAGTTGATCGCGATCTATTCTAGCGCCATGTACCTTGATGGATCGACTTCATCGCAATGATCATTATAGAGGTCAACTATAAAGCTATCCAGAAGGACGTACAAATTTTAACTCTTCATCTCACCATCACACCTTCTCTTCAAGCCTCTTCTTCGCTTTCTATTTTTTTCCAACCTTTCTACTCAACATTTTTGATACCCTCAACTTTCCACTTTCAATTCTCAGCCTTCACCTTCCAATAAATCTTTCAAGATGCTCGCCCAAACAATTCTCTTCACCTGCACTGCAGTCTTTGCTGCTTTTGCCTCGGCCTCTCCTATCCAAAAGCGGGCTGTAACTGTCGTCACCGATGGTGCCACCAAGAGTCTCACCAGTGCTCTCAAGGCTCCCGCCTCTCAGCTGGACAGCTTCGAATCTGGCACTTCCAAAGTCGATGCTGCCAGCACTGTTTTGGGAGTTGTCAACCAAGCAGTTCAACTTGTTCAAGGTCTCGTTGACAAAGATATTGCCGTAAGTTTGGAATCCCCATATCTTCATCTACAAAATTGAGTTATTTTTCAGCGTCGCCAAAGATTCACACAAGAGACTGTCTCAGCTCTCGCCGCCGCTTTCCCTACTGGTACAATCGTCATGTCTAACGTCGGCTACGACCTCGTTGGCACCCCAATCGTCAAGCAAGGAACCAGCTACAAAGCCAAGGTCGGCTCCAACGTGAGCTACGACGTTCTCGTCATTGGTGCTGGCCAAAGCTTCACTCTCAAGGGTGATGGAGGATTCGAGAACGTAAGAGCTTCAAACCCCCGTAAATCACAAGCTATCTCAAACTAACTTTCAAAACAGTGGGCTTACATCGCACGATCCCCATGCAAGGGATCCGGAAAAACCATTACTTGCTAGATACGGAATTCTCTAGGCGAGGAAAGCAGGTCTTCTACTGGGAACAGGGGATACATCCGATGATTGATTCATATGCACTGGTTTTTGCTATCGGCAGGGATATAGCCTCATAGATGCCTACATATTTGTATGGCCCTCGCACATTCATTTCTTTTCCATAGTATTCAAGCAGGTCAATTCAATAAAATTTCATTACGAAACGCTTTTTTGGAAGTCTCAGGTTTCGAAGAAATAATATTACCACGTGACCCTTTTACTTGATCAGAGTAGTGACATTCATAATGAGTCTTGGGATCGTGACTGTATGTGTGAAAAGCCTTCACTCTTTCTCTGACTCGTTTTCTTGCTTTCGTGATTGCAAAATTTCCCAAATGATTCCTGAATAGATTGCTGGCATCTAGTCATGATGAATTGTTAGCACTTTCTCACAAACATAACCCCTACAGAGCGAAATCCGGCCTTCAACTTAAGGAAGGTACAACTCAAGTGCATGGAGGGGCAATAAGCAGAATCATAACATTAGCTCGCAACAAATGTAACAGAAACATCAACGCGTAAATTACGTGTTCATTCTGAATAGTACAGCGCATATACGAAAACCTCAGGGAGCTCCAATCAGCACTAGCCGTCACATAAAAGCTCACCAACTCCCAAAATCTGCAGACATCAACCAAGAACTCTCTTCAAACCACAATATGTCCGAGTTTCTCTCACACGGCTCCCAAGGAATCCTTCTGTTGGGTTTACAAGAAAAATCCACCGCCATCATTACCTTCCCTCTGAAAAATACCCCTACATCAACGTTACCAATAAATCTTCGCCCATTTCAGACCCCCATTGAAGCCAATACTCTCAACATGACCATTGTTGGGGAGGATGCCTTGCGCCAACGAAATCCAATTTTTCACAGAGAACCACCACGTCCGAGACCACAACCACAGCCTGCACCACCCCCGAAGAAATGAGAGTTTCTAAATTCTTCGCCAACGGGAAATTCGGCTGTTGGGTTTCAGCCCAGGGAGGCAATGCTAAGGGCGGGGAGAGGGGTTACGGAAGTTGAATCTCGGAGAAATATTGAATTGTATGGGAGTCCGGGATGCTTGTTTGCTCCGTCGCGTTTTGGAGGAGGGCAGTCTGTGAGGGGGTATTTTTACTAGGTTGCGCTTTCAAGACAGGAATTCAAAGGAAGTAGCTTGAGATATGGAGGAACTAATCAAGTATCCTTACAACAAATGTCAATGTTTCTTCTGGAAGCTGATATGGTATTCGTTTCACTCGCTTAAAACAAAATGGGAGTCAGCCTCACGCATCTCTACAATAGCACCACAATGGTGAATGCTTAATGTTTGTCTTTGCAATCACACAGTGTATATGTCCCAATTATTCATGATAAATCTCAAATCCTTATATAAAGTGCACCAGGTTCATGAAAGTTTGATTATGGTGGTTTTAGGTAAAAATTCGGCGTCAACTGCCTCCCAGGAAATTCTAATACCTCTGGATTATTACCTGGATGAAATTATGTCACTAGCATATCCACTTATCCAGTATACCGGTCCAAGTCTCTCCTCGACTGAAATAGGGCAGTCATTTCGAAACCACAGCGCAAAGGTAAAAACTTTTCTCTCATCAAAAATTGATGCCAGGCAAAAGGTTTCGAATCTGAGAGCATGGAACGTGGACTGGACAGCACTTGCTCCATGGGTAGCCAATAGCGAGACGCTCCGAAGGTATTTGGCAAGCGATCGAGTCTTACACCATTATTTTCCCGACCTCCAAGATAACCCATTTGCCGATTGTCATGGCGAGGAACCGTTTTCCCCGTACTTCGAGAATCTACTGAAAGGACTAGATAATCACAAAGCTTACGATCATGGACCTTTATGCTTTGAGCGTACGGAAGCTCTGAAGCGGCTCCCGAGTGTGGTCTTCGTGCCAATAATCTTACAAAGGGGAGGAAGTTGGATTCGATTTTCCGATCCCGAGCTAAGCGAGAGAATGCGCGCTGTTGACCCGACTAGATCTGACAAAGATTCCGAACATTCCATTGATTCTGGAAGTTCATCGAGAAACAAGTTCACGCCTTCCTCGACCATGGATTTCATGGCGTGGCGGTCAGGAGAGAGAAAATGGGGTACGGAAAATTCAGCAAATCGACCAATGAACCTCGTATCTTGACAGAGGAGGAAGAAATAGAGCGGATCAAAAATGGAGAACTTGTAAAAGTGGGGATGAGAATTGATAATAGTTGGAGAAGGGAAGGGAATGTTGTAATGGGACGGGATGATATTCAGGTTTCGAATCGAAGATTTGATTGGGCGGAGAACAGGCCTGTTTGGTCTAGATGGATGTAGAAAGCAACTCCTTATACATATACTACTAGAAGCCCTATGATGTTCATAATGTTTTAGAACAGAATCCGCAGCTTTTCAGACATTTGAAACATAGGCACCTATTAATTGGAAAAAATCATCTTTAAGTGCTACTGTGTCGCATCTTTAAAAATAGTCTAATGTTCAAAGTCACTTGTTGTTTACGCTTTCTAAGGATCATCGCATTTATATATCATATTATAAGCAATCTATAAGTTACAAGCCAAACCTATCTCTTAGAATGTTATTATGTTGTTACATTAATCGTAAACTCTGCCATCGAGAGATTTTTTCACAATGCCATACTAATTTCTTGGTCGGCTCCCAACCTAGCGCAGTCTGCTTGGATAGAATAATACGAGGTTCGTATCTAAAGTTTTCTGCATGTGCAGTATACCAGTTAAACAATGTCCAACAGCTCCAACTTACCTTCTTTCTGGAATTTGGCAAGTGTTTGCTCTATGCGAATGGACTTCTCTGGGTCATCGATATTGTACCGCCACCAGTTCCACCATACTACGCCGTCTTTCAGTTGCAGTGGGAGATGCAATGCACCTGAAATATAATAGGTGCCAATGTTTCTGAATTCTGGAGTCAGAATTCAAGGCCCATTACCGTCTTTCACGATTATTTGCGCTTTGTAATCCACAAATTTGTGGTAGTTCAGAAGAAGATTTGAAGCAGTCTCCGATACTAGCTTTGCTGGTGCCTTTGTTCTATCAGTGCCTAGCACATCTTGAATATGTTTTAAAGAGTCACTTGGCTCAGCCACCCAATTGCCAACTGTTCCCATTTGTATTCTTCTTCGCCCAAAAAGTAAGAGTGTCCTTTCCAGAATTTTTCCGCCCGGTCTAACTCTTCTTGAGAGCTTCTGAGTATGTATCCCTTTTTTATGTAGCATTTTCCTTCCTTATGGAACTCCATGGCAAGGTAGAAAAACACCCGGGTACGAATCGGAATCAAAGTTCCTGCAAGCATCTTATTGACCACTTTCCTTGTACCGGGCACTTGCTTCTCCAGATCATCCAAAATTTCATCATCGGCTTCTGTTTTACCGCCCTGAAACTCCGAAAATGAATTAATTTTCGGTCTTTGCGTGTTGTGGTACTCTTGTAACATATACGACAAGTCGGCAGGCGTTTTGTTTTCGCAAGTGACATAGTATGACGTGCTCAAAGGGTAATTTCCTTGGTGGAATTTACTCGCTTGAAGTCCAAGCTGCACTATCTCACTCATCGTCTTTCCAATCAATAACCATGAAACTCTACGAATCCTCACTGCTGATAAACCCCCGCGTGCGCGAATTAATGCGGAAAGGACATCTCTCTCAAAGTTGGAAAGTTGACGCATGTTGGAGTTCTGTTGTATGAATTTCGGGGTGTTGGATTGGAAAGTTCGTGGGTTTTTAGGCTGAGGATAGAACGCGTAAACTTCTAGGCGGCAGAGACACTTTTGCAATCGGGTTGGATGTTAACTGGGCTTTGGATTTGTCGTGGAGGAACTCTTGGCTGGGTAGTGTTTGTTTTGAACTTGGAAATTACGTTGCTTTGGATTTGGAATATGTTGAAGAAAAGCTAATACAATATCGAGCTATTTATGCATTTTCCTTGGGTATCGTGAATAATGTGAATCAATAGTCAAAGTGTGAATAATACTCCATGCTGTGATTCAAATTTTTAGTATTACGCGTAGTTATCTAAAATAAAAAAATTAGGGTGAATCTCCAATAAAGCTTTTGCTTATGAAACAAGGTTGTGCTATCTCGTAGATTTCGTGGCCACAGATATTTCCGGAGGCAGACTATCTACCAAGTCTAGCAATAGCTGATCTTCTATGAGGAGTGGGAAGAAAACTCAGAGCTCTCGCTGTTTTTACATCTTCTTGAAATCGTGTCTATTCTCCACCTAATTGGGCTTCACTCATTTGAACCCTCTTTCCCAATAAAGTTCAATATCTAGCCTTTTGGACTTGGAATGTGATTTTATACCAGTATAACTCCAGTTCAACATTTCTATTTTGTATGTGAAAATATTGAAACTCATATTATTGTTCTATAACTAAACACGGGTGTCTAATGGTCTCTATTCTTTCCTAAAGTCAATGCTAGCCACGTACCCAGAGACAAAAGAAACTTCAAAACCCTTAGTTGTTCAAGATCTTCTCCACTTCTCCATCTATTTCTCTCTTTTGGGGTTCATTATCGTCCCCAGTTCAAAATATCACTTTGAGAGGGTTGTTGATATCCAAAGTGAATGTAGGATGAACGAACAAATTTTCCTCCAACTCTGTGTAATTTAAGGTTCAGAGGACGAATCCTTGCTAACCTCACCGGAAAACAATCCAAAATAAGCGAGGCAAGTTTCGGGCATTACTCTCGGTCATTTCTTTCTCTTAAATCAACCTTAGACAATAGAAAGTATTGTTCGAGACAATTTAGAAGAATATAAAGTTTGGAATTTTAGTTTTTCTAATTTTCTAGATCAAGTGTTATGATTATCTTAGGATATTATACATAATATAATAGAAGAGTGCTGGGGAGCAATGCTCGAGTCTCTTACTCTTCATTTTCTTTTCAGAACGTATAGAAAAGCCATAATTTTCAGCTAGATTTCCTTTAAAGTGAACAAGATCGCGTAGGTTGCTATTCCAAACTTAGTCGTACATAAACCTTTGCACAGTTCCGATTGGGTTTCAGTATTGATAGTTTTTTTCCCCTACGCACTCTTTTCAGTACTACAAAGCCTTAAAATTCATAATAATATCTTGAGCATGAAATTATATAAACTCATCGCGTTCATTTGCGATCTAAAGTACCTTTTTTTGTTCTTTTCCGTTCCAAAACCCCCGACAATTTCGAAAATTCATGCTGAAAGTACAAAGAGAGAAGAAAAACACCACAGCCCCTTAGTTATCATTACCGGAACCAGACCACTTCTTGGTTGGTGCCCATGGATCAGGGTTAGGTTCCATTTCATATCCACGCCAAGTGTACGCTGAACTTGGACCAAGCCACACCCTTTTCGTCGGTGGTTCGCTCTCAGGATCCTCGCTCAAAGCTCTTTTTTCTTGCATCGAATTATCGGGCAAAGATAGAGTTGGGAATGGTTGATCAAAGCTCGCTGCTGCTAAATTTGCATTGCCCATGCTTTCGCTGTATTCTCCGGATTGGGCTTGTTCTTCCTGTTCTGACAAATTATTCAGAGTTTCCGCTTGGCTATTGTTTTTCGGATCATATGGAAAATTGTCCTCAGGGTCGTCCACATTGTGCCAACATAATGCCCCTCGTCCATCCCTTCTAACGAAGTCGTATCCATCGCCTAATTGTGAAGAACCAATTCTTTTGCACCCCAAGTGATTCTTCCATGTGCCAAAGTTTCTGCTATTCAGTTGCACTTGTTCGTAGTGGCCGAAGATGTGATATAGTCGTACCATCTCCATAACTCTGACCCGAACTTCTTTTCCTCCTCCTTGGGCGTACTCTTCCCCAAGGGCAACATTTATCATCTCCAATGCCTGAAACATGTTGGCGATGAGTTGAACGACTTCCCTTTTTGAATATGATTTTTCCTCGTGTAGATCTAGCAAATGATGGAATCGCCAGAAGCGCAGTAACTTCGTGACATCTTCGACCTCAGGACGGTGGCGATTGTCAGTGTACTCATTCGTTTCGCGTCCTCGCAAGCCATACTTTACAAGTAGGAGTCCAACAACTCCTTTACCTATTGTATCCGGTATTTTGTTTCTGAGGTTTTGAATAAGTTGGCGGGTTGAAGGATTGTCTTTTCCTACATCCTCTAGTACTTTTTCGTCCTTGGCTTCTTGGTCAGGGTTCGTTGGCCGCCGCTCTTCCATCTCGTGGATACCTTGTCGGAAGGAGTGGTTCTGCGCGTAATTCCCCCTTCGTGCTCGAGTTATGTAAAAGTCCTCGTTGAATGCCCCTTAGTTTTGAGTAATTTCGGATTTAAACCGAGGTTAATGAAATTGTCCATTCCGGTGTCTATCACGCTCCAAACCTTCGTGTCCCTTTTTAACCTTTTGGAGCAAGGCGGTACCATCCGAAATAAAACACCGTAAAACATTAGTTCCCAATCGCTTGTCCCACTCATCTTGATCGATTTTCTGGGAAAAAATTCTTATTGGCGGCTTGTCGATTGAAACAAAGTATCTTTGTCGAGCTGTACAGTTTGAGTTTCAAATTACCGGTAGATGGCGAGGCTTGTTTGTAGATTGTCTTGACTTCCTGATTCACGGGAAAAGGCAAATGGGGAAGAGACTTTTTGTGAGTTGAGGTATTCGGGGATTGGTAAAAAAGGCAAAGTAAGTAATGAGGGATACGTGTAAAGGTTTGAATGTTTGTGTGTGTATGTGTTTTGTGTGCGAACTTTTGAAATGTAGCTTTTGTATTGTATTGTAAAAAAGAAAGAACTCAAAACTCAAGAAACTCAGCTATTTATACTTTTTCAGTGAGGGTTTTGTGAATCATAGAAGAGAGAAGGGTATATAATGTGAATAATCAAACTATAATTCAAGTCCTGTGAATCATGTGGTAGGCTATGAATCAGTAATAGTTTGCTTAGTCTGTAGAAAAAACTGTACAAGTAAAGATTGGTTTCTTAAAAGTCACTATGAAAATCTATTTGTCCACCCGACAAGACTTGAATTCTTGTTACCTTAATTATCCCAAAAGAATTAAGAGAATCGTAGAAAGGCAAGTGCCTTACAGTCGTTAATTCAAGCAACCGCTGGTGGCACAATTACAGGCTGGCTAGTAAGAGGTTTTCCTCGGGGTAGATATCAATATAAAGGCAGTTACGCGTGCAGTGCTTATTTTACAACTGCAACTTGAACATTTTTTTGTTGAAGAAATACAAGCTCATATAGCAGTTCTCCTTGACACAAGACCGTTTGTTAGAGGTCATGTCACATATTAGGCGTGAAATTATATAAACTCATCGCATTGACTTTCTATCTAAAAGTACAAATTACAAGTCCAAAGTTATCCCAATCTAAATAAAATAAAATACATGCAAAGACGTAAACTCCATGCTAAATACATAACGATCAACAACCGAGTTCCTTGGAAGTTCGGGAAACACCCCATAATATTACATGAAGTGGAAACCTATGTGGGTATCGTATGCTGAATCAATGACATCTAGATGTTTTAAATTTTCCTTACATCCGAGGTCCTTCCATTGGGGTTTTGCTTCGACCGCGAAATTTTAGTGGTGGTCGGGACTTGATTCATGGTAAAAATCGACTAGGGCCTTGGCTTTTCTGATAGCTGATGGTGTATCTTTAAGCAGTTGCAATTTTTCCTTCAAGAAATCTTGATGTCGAGGCAGAACACTCCCCTCTGGCCCCGTCAACACCAACTCTATTGGAAAAACTGGATGTCCTGTGAAGAAATTTGACTCCTTTGCAATCTCGGTTCCCGGCGTTCTGAAATGAGGCGGATCCCCTCCCCTTGGTCCGGCATGTCTCCTTTGGGCAAATTGCTCCATTGCTTCAAGTAGGAAAGCGCAGTGTTCGGGTGCAATTCTTCTGGTGCCAATTTTGTTCGATGAATCCAGGTATAATTCATAATCCCAGAGAATATTTTGGATTTCTGGGACACGCGTAAAATACCTAAGATGGAATTCTGCTTGCGGTAACTCTTCATTTTCAAAAAGGGCGCTGGAAAAGTAATTGGAGTGTTGCTTCTTCTTCCAAGTGTAATAGTCCCTCACTCTGTTCGTGTTCTCCTCTGTATAATACTCGCCTGGTTTGGTGAGATAATCAACCGGACCAGAAAAATGCATGAAACCAGCCGTTACACCAGCCTCGACAATTTGCCTCATAAAGCCATTGATATCCTCCCAGCGAGTATAGACAGCAAGTTTGTTCTGAGGAATATTCTCCCGTGCCCCAAGTGGCATAAGATAAATGTGCACTTCGGTTGGGGAACAATCAAAAAGGCATCGCTTATTGTGGATATCGGTTAGAAGGGGTCGCTTTGTTGATAAAGTCTTGATTAGGGAAAAGTTGCGCTTGATTCTTGTCTTGCTCGCGGCTAGAGACACAAGTGTTTATGTTCTAAATAGTATGTATGTAGAGGGGAAATATTGTGGTGGTAATCGAGTTTGAGGTTGTGAGGAAAAGATGGCGTGTGTGTGTTTGAAAGACAACGAGCTGTATCGAATACTTGAGTTTTACGGTTCTCGGTGTTCGGAGATCAATAGAATAGGCTAACTCTTGAGTATGTATGTATTTGTGTTTTGGTTGAAGGTTGAAGGTTGCTTTTATGCGAGTTGTTTGGAATGGCTTTTGTGTTGTGATATAAAGAAAGAACTGAAAACTCGAGAAACTCGAGCTATTTATACTTTTTCTGAGAGGGGTTGTGAATGATCAAAACAAAGAAGAAGGCGAGTAATGAGTAATTCGAGTTTTTAATGATATCCTCACTTGTAAATGCTACTTCCCCGCTTCTCAATATCCGAAGTTTCTCGAGTTACATTGCTCTCTACCCTCAGCGGCCAGTCAGGTTTGCCATGGGAGATCCCTATCTGAAGTTCGAGCAGTCATACTTAATTCTACTCCTCATTTATGACTGTCAATGTTACTACGAGAGCGAGACAACGAGATAACGAGAGAGTAAGCAAAGGAGCGAGACAGAGGAAAGAAGAAGAGAATAGGAAGAATAGTTTTATAACTTCTACGTATCCTACCCTAATGAAATTCTCAATCTCCTCTTGTTCGCTTAATTCTCAACCTCGAGGAAACGTCGGCAATACTTATGACCTTGGTATACCATACTCAACACAGAGATTTATTCCATGATTCAAGTACGCAACGGACATGATTCACAAGTCCCTCTCCGCTTATTCCACACCAAGAGAAAAACACATTCCCAGCTCCCAAACTCCGAACTCCAAATCCTCGATCATCTTGTAACTTATATAAACTCCAAACTATTTTCCACCTCCACTATAGACTGACAATATACCCCAAACAACCTCCCAAGCTCAATCCTGCCCATCACCAACAATGACCTCCCCCAACCCAAAGCCTCCCCCAAGAAACAAAACTCCCTCCACCGACTCACCTCCAACTCCCATCAAACCAACCCCCACAACAACAACAACAACCACCCTTCAAACCCCAACCTTTCTCCTCCAAACCCACCACCACCAAATCTCAGACCAAGAACCGCTCCTCCAACATGCACAACCACAACCCCGCTCCCCATTAGCAGTCAGAACAACCTCAGCATCACCGCGTCCTTTTCCAATGTCCTATCGACCCTCACCCTCCCCTTCTTCACTCAAAGAACCCGGACGAACCCCAAACAAGAGAGAAAAACCAAAAGTTTACATCCCAAGGAAATCACCAACACTGATAGAAGAAATAGCAAGACGAGAGGCAGAAAAACAGAAACAAAAACTAGTCCCAATACCAAAAACAGCGACAGGCTCACCAAATTCCAAAACCACCCTCCTCACCCCTAAACCCGAAATTCAAAACCTAGCGAGGAAATTTTTTACGCGAGCTAGTAGTTCATTTGGTGGTGGTGGTGGCGGTGATCCAAAGAAAAAGGATTATGTTGAGCTCGACGATGACCACGAGGAAGAGAATTGGGGCGAGTCAGGAATATGGAAGGTTAATGGGAGGGAGGTTGAGAAGAAAGTTTATAGGAATGAGGGAGCTTGTGAGGGGGATGGGTTGAAGCAGCGAGATGAACCAACCACACCAAACCTCGGAAAACAGTAAGATTCGCCGTGGACCTGGATAACGAATGTGGACCAGTCCGAAATAAAGAGCAGAGAGAAGAAGAAACAGAAGAAGTTGAAAGAGTGGAGAAGATAGAGCAAAAGCAAGGAAGGAGAGTGTTAAATGGATGGTATTTTGGGGGCTAGACTCTCACAATCTAGACTCCAAACTACCCCTACCCCACGAGAGAACATATAAAAGTTAAGAAAGAGAAGAAAGATGGAAAGGACCATAAATCCCAAATAATATTTATCCAATCCTTATCATAAAAGATCACATAATCTCAATGCCAAAAAAGTATCATTCCCAATCATTATCATAACCCTATCCATAAAAAACAATAAACAAACACCCACTCAAAAAAACACCGATATTTCCATGCTCCGTAGAGCCTGTACCAATACTAATACCAATCAATATAACGAGCGGGATCCCAAAAACAAAAAGCAATACCATCATCAACCTCGTAAACGCAATGTCCTCAAAAAGACAACAGTCCTCCCCACTCTGCCCACGCCAAATTACTTCCTCCCCCTCGCCAAAAGCTTCTCCCCCAACTCCGCAACAGCGGATCCCCAAGAAGACTTCTCAGATTTCCCCTTCTCCCGCACGACATCCCCACACCGACTTCCCAAAAACTCCCCCATCTTAGGTTCATTAAACCGTTCCCCATAAACAACATTCGCACTATATTCAACACCAACACCAATAGCCCTCTCCCCACTCTCACTCCTCAAATCAATTCTAATCTCCACCTTCGTAGTCAACGGACTAATAAGAAGCATACTCTTAACAATAATAGAATTATCACTCGTCTTCGTAACCACAGTCGGACAACTGACGTTAAGAAGTCGGATATCATCCACCACAGTCGTCGCGCGGTTCCAAGACATAGAGACGGCGTGGAGGAGGTCTTTGACTTTAGTTTGGGATTGAGG
Source organism: Hymenoscyphus fructigenus (assembly GCA_001414455.1). Taxonomy (NCBI): domain Eukaryota; kingdom Fungi; phylum Ascomycota; class Leotiomycetes; order Helotiales; family Helotiaceae; genus Hymenoscyphus; species Hymenoscyphus fructigenus. The sequence goes on along the minus strand of LKUV01000197.1, from coordinate 56,659 downwards.
AAGACCACGGATATGATCCCTAATACTTTGGAGGAAGAAGTCTTTTTCTGGGGTTAGAGGTTGGGGGTTGAGTTCGCGATTTGCGCCGATATACCAGAGGTCGATGCGGGAGTTTTCCGCTAGGCGAGCTGATGGCTTCTCGTGGCTTGAGAGGAATGAGGAAGCGTCGAAGACGAGTTCGATGTCTTTTTGGTAGGTCATCGAAGTGGTAGTTCCCGAGACACCGGTGATTGTCCAACCGTGCTCTTTTTCGATGGCATCGACTTTTGCTGTAAAGTTATTAGTCCTGCAATCGCTGGGAGTGGGTGCGAAATTATCATACCTTTCAAAGAACTAATCTCCCCACTCGTCCATCCCCGACATTCCTCTCGAATCCGTTCAGCTTCACTGATCTCATCGATACAAATTTGTTTTCGTTCCACCCCAGCTTTGATTTCAATTTCCCTGCCTTCAAGTTGCTTACGGAGTTCGACAATCAAACGCTTCTTCGCTTCAATATCCGAATCAACAGAAATCAACTTTTGTCTCGCATCGCTTAACGCCACAGGGTCGCAATTGGCAAGGTCCTCAGCTGCAGCTTGGAGCTCAGACTCCTCACGTTGCAGCGCCTCAGTCTTTCGGGCAAGCTTCGGAATAACCGAATTCAGCAAACCAAGTTGATGGTCCAACAGCTCCTCATCTTGCATCATCCCCTCGCCAGTTTTGAAAAGTCCCTCTCTCAAGGTGCCAAGGAGTGTCATGCGCCAATCGTACCACATCTCCTTACTAAGAAGTCGCGCGTGCGTTTTGACATTCTTGAGTTGATTGTCCATGACGACCTTGATATCAGGAGTGGCGGACATGTATTCGCGGAATAGCGGCGGGTTCTCTTCGAATGTTTCGGTTTCGATTTCTCGTACTGTTCGACGTCCTTCTGAGATGTAGCTCTTCAACTCTTGGCAAGCATGTTGGAAGAGTTCGAGCATTGGGACGGTTGCTGCACCTGCTGCAATGCAGTCTTCGAGAGAAACACCAATTTCACTATTTTGACCCTTTGAGTTTCTGTCGGATTTCGATGCAATGGTATGTCGGCGTTTGGAAGTTGTTAGTTCCATAAATCTGATACTCGTCATGTTGAGAAAGTCCTGTAGCTGAATGCGATCATCCTCGAAACTTTCTTCGTTGACTTGTGGGTATTCAACTGGCTCTCTCTCCGCTAGAGGTCCAACTTCTTGCTCGGCAGGGATAGCCTCTGCATCTTTGAAGCGCCCGATAACTCGTGGGGTTGTAACCTTGGTTTTGGCTGGAGATGCAGTAGTAGTTGGTGTAACCAGTGACTTTCCAGCCTCCTCGAGACTTTTCCGGCCAGCTCGTGTCATGCGCCCAGTTGTCGTTTCTTCCTTTGATGGAGGCCCATGTAGTCTGACATTCTTGACAGGACTTCCTTGGTGGTTCTTCAGACGCTTGATTCCTCCTTGATCCTCGTCCTCATCATCCTCATCCAGTTCAACAGGTCGTTTACCGAGAATGCCTTTCGCAGCACCTACATGCAAACTCTTTCTTGGTTTTGACGATTTCTTCTTGGGTGACAAACTCTCAATCATATTTTTCAAGTTTAATGTGGCATCCTTTTCGTCGTCACCTTGATTGGCCTCACGTTCCAGGATGCTTCGACCATTCTCTCGGTCCTCTTCTTGTTCGCGCTCCTTGTCGAGTTCCGCCTCCATAGCTCGAGGATCGAGGAAGTGCACACCACGAATGGCTTCTCCATGTCGACTGGGGCTGAACGATTTTGCCTGTTCACCTATAGAGATTCTTCGGTCAAGAAGCGCAGCAACTCGAGGAGACCCGAGACCTTCACGATCAAGACCAACTCCAGAAGATCGTCTCCTCTGCGGAGTGAGGATAAAACTTGGAGTCGCGGCTCCAGTCTTGTCGTTTTGGAACAGTTTGTTTGGCGTAGCAACCTTCTTGGCTTTGGATGACTGAGGGGTGGTTGATACCTTCGGGAGGTCACCCTTGAACAACTTCTTTGGAGATGCTGTCCGGACGGCGACATTTTTTGATGGTGGTGTCTTACTTGGTGTAGTAGGGCGAACTACAGGCTGTGGTGTTACTTGTTTGGGAGGAGTTGTTGGCTTCTTTGTGGGTGTAGAGTTAGATGAGAGTTTTGATTTAGGTGTGGTAGATTTCCTCGCATCAGTGCTTCGTCGAGTTCCCTTTCCACGGATGGGCATCAAACTTGGACTGCCCGTTTCAGAAGCGATTGTGTGAACAGGGGCAACTGGCTTTGGAGGGGAGCTCGGAATAACATTAGGTTGGAAAGGAGAACTTCCGCAATTGGTTTCCATTTCCATGATTTTCTTTGCCTGTGCTCGATTTCCGGTGCCGGCTGGAGGCTGTAGAATTCCTCCAAGAGCTGTAGTCATATCCATACCAACGGTCATATCCATACCCACTGTGGCATCTGGCTCATCTCTAGCGGATTGAATAGCAGAAGCCATGATACCCCCGACAGCAGCAGTCATATCCATTGTGTCACCACCGGCACTCGAATCAACGCTTTCACGTGCTTTCCTCTTCTGGGCCTTTTGGACAGCTGGCATTGACTGTCGCCGGCCCTTGGCCGGTGCTTTCTTTGAAGGAAGAACACCACCAACAACAGAAGTGAATTCCATGGTCATATCTTCATCATCGCCAGAAGAAGAATGTTCCATGATTTGCTGACCTGGTTTGATCCCACCAATAGCCATTGTCAAGTCCATAGTCTCGTCTCCCATAGATGAATCCTCGCTGACAGACTTCCGGTGGATACTTTGGCGTCGATTTGAAGCTGCAGGTTTGCGTTTCGTGGCTGCATTCGACGATGCATTCGTAATTATACCTCCAAATGCTCTAGTAACATCCATGGACATTTCATCGTCCTCCTTTTCCTTTGCTTGAGTTGAAATAATCCCACCCATTGGGCGTGTCATATCCATTGTGAGGTCCATCGAGACATCTCCACCATCAGATTGTTCGGCTTCCTCCTGGGGTGCATTCACTTTGAAGGCGGCGGAAAATGGATTAACATTTTCCTGATCAGCTTGTGATTCGAGATTTTCTAGTCCTGCTGGTTTCTTCCAAGAAGCGAATGCAATCTCCTCGGTTTCCTCTTCTTGCTCATGATTGCCAGCTTGACGTGCGGCTTGCCTCAAAGCCTCATCGAGTCGAGAACTAGTACTTGATGCTGATTTGGTGGAAGCTAATGACATGTCTATTGTATCTCCAACGTCCATACTCATTGCTGTCTCGTCCTCTACATCAGAGTCGCTGTTGGAATTGGAGTCAACATCAATGTCGCCCAATGGTTCCTCCTCAACTTCCGAGTCACCACTAAACGGACTTGATGAAAATACTTCGTCTTCCGGGTTGTTGAAATTCATAGGAGGAATACCAGAGCTTCGACGTCTTTTCTTCTGGTGCAGGTCGCGTTGGTGGGCAGGGCTTGAAGTGACTGTTTCCTCTTCAACTTGTTCTGGTGGGGTTGATGGTGGTTCTGAAGGTTCTGAACTTGGTACATTTGGTGTTTGTGGTCCACCAGATACTGAGGAAGCCCTTCGAGTCGAGTTTGTCGCATTCGACGAAGTAGTTGAATCCTGATATTCCACCACAACATCCCATGTGTGAAGTGTTGCTTCGGGCGCAAAAGATACCCGTCGATTCGCCAGAGATTTTCTTCTTGCATCCCGTCTAGATATAACTTCCTTCTCGAGTTCCTTCCTCTCTTGTTCCTCGCGTTCTCGTGCGGCGGCTTGTTGTTCCTCCTCGGTTCTTAGAGTGACTCGAGTCTCCGCGATCGCAGCATTTGTACCGACATCGAATGGATTTGCCAGGTTATCAGCTCCAGTGACAGTTGGTCCAACATCAAAGTCAATCAAATTTTCAGTCTTGTTTGGTGTTGGCGGGGTAGTTTTCTTGGGACTACCTCTTCGCGATGGGTTATGCGCCGGGATTTCTCGAAGCGGCGGCATCGTAGGTTTAAGAATGGATTTCGGTGGATGGTGAGGAATCGTAGCTAGAGACTGGTTTACTGTTAGAGGCAAGTTAAGAAATTGAAATCTTGTTGACATACTTTGCGACGATTGCCTGATGTATCCTTGAGCGCATCCAATCCACCAGGACCGATACTCTTGCTTCGGGATTTCTTTAAAGGCTTCGCTGCCGGTGCTCGCTTTCCATTTGCTAAAGCTGCAAAGTCGGTCGTCATATTTTCCTGGTCCATTGCGCCGGCTGATGGGATGGAACCCAGTGACTTTCGTGATTTGGGGCGCGTCGCCGGTAGAGTGACTTCATTTCGAGAAGCCATTGTGAATTGTGTGAGCTCGTAGCTCTTAAGAAGGCGACTGCAATGGTATAAGTTGACAATTAATCATCAGATGTTGCTGGTGGTGACGAGTATCATCAGGTCTACGATTGGCAAGCATCCCCGTCACGTAAACAAACATGGGGAGAAAGCGCGTTTACTTCGGCCTCATATTCGAGGCTCAAAGTTTTATTTTCAGCACGTGATCCAAAAGTGATTAGAATCAGCTGACCCACAAACAATCCCGCCAAAAATACCTACCTTAGCCCCGACCTACATTTTCCTCAACGACCAACCGCCAACTTCCGACTTTTGCGACTTCGACAACGACGAAACCGCAAACATGGCCACCGAACTCACCGTGCAATCGGAGCGCGCTTTCCAGAAGCAACCTCACATCTTCCTCAACGCCAAATCAAAGGCCAAGTCCCGTAGAGTTGGAAAGGGTGGACGAAGATGGTATAAGGATGTCGGTTTGGGTTTCCGCACACCAAAGACTGCCATCGAGGGAAGCTACATCGGTACGTCAAGCTCGATTTTGCGCGATTGGAATTGAAGGGAAGGGATGGAAAGGAAGATTGTGGGAGGCAGATCGAGGATGAGAATTTTGGAGGGGCTGTGAGGAGGATACATGCGAGATGGGCTGCATCACCATTTCGATTCCAGAACAGAGCATGCGATGCGATGCAATGCGCATTTTCGCACACACCAAAACTCAAGCTAACCCATCCTCTTTCCTACAGACAAGAAGTGCCCCTTCACCGGTCTCATCTCCATCCGTGGCCGTATCTTAACCGGTACCGTCGTTTCCACCAAGATGCACCGAACCCTTGTTATCCGCCGAGAATACCTCCACTTCATCCCAAAATACGCCAGATATGAGAAGAGACACAAGAACCTTTCCGCCCACGTTTCCCCAGCTTTCCGTGTCTCAGATGGTGATCAGGTTACCGTTGGACAATGTCGACCATTGAGCAAGACTGTACGTTTCTTCGAGGACATCCATGGAGGGGCCGGATCGCCTTGCACAAGAGAAAATACTGATATTTAAAAACAGGTCCGATTCAACGTTCTCCGTGTCATGCCCCGAGCTGGCAAGAACGTCAAGCAATTCAGCAAATTTTAAGCAAATAAAACGGGTTTCTTTGGGGTTTTTACACATGGCTGCATGGGATTTGTTGTTTGCAGATCAGACTGGGATGGCTGTGATCATATGGAGTCCGCCGATTTGGCAAGGAAGACAAATGTGCATTAGCTTCAGAGAGAGTACATGGTGAATGCAACAAACGTCCAATGAAATGAGGGTCTTTTAATACTACCATTTGGTGATGGGTTCTTGATGGAACGTGAGGGTGAATTGTTGCTACCAGACAACTGACTGATAGGATTTTCGTCGAGATTTTCCCCACCTCAAACGCGGTTCCAGGTCCAGACAATAGGAACCTGAAGTCACCCTAGCCCGTTTCCTTTCCGATATCGAATTCATCGCCCTGCCTCCGGTAATATCTCCGCCAAGGACAGTACCAAGATACTTGCTTTTCCCTTCAATATCATTGTCTAGCCGAGGGGACTCATTTTTTATCACCGTGGGGGTTTCACGAACTGGGAAATAACCTAGCATACCAGGAATTTTCCGATTTTTCTCTTCAGCAGCCAACCAGAAACAATTTTGGCCATTTCTCTTCCTCATTATTTTCCCTTACAAGGAAGCATCTCAGCCTCTTCTCGAAACTGGATAATTCCTCTTCCGCCCTCTGGACAAAAATCTTACAATTTTATCTACTTCACCCTTCCTACTTCTTAATAGTTTTAGCATGTTATAAAATATTCTGGGATAATTGGAAGGAATTGTTCGAGAAGGTTTGGGACAATTAGAAACTTTGGATTTCTTGTCTCTTGTAACTCTTTCGGGAAAATAGCTACGATTATCTGAGAATACTTTGGATGATGAACGAGATTTATGTTTTTTCTTGAATTTGGGCAAGGAAAATTGAATGAAGAGTAAATGAGAAGCGGAAAGGAAATGAAGAGTGAATAAAGAGCGAGAAGGAAGTGAAGTTTAAGCAGCTTCTAGTTAGAGATATAGACTTAATATATAGGTTATTTTGATTTTCTCTAAACTCTCCAATGTAATGACAAATTATTCAATTACTCAACGTTACTTTGAGTAACTCAGAGTAGAGTAGAGTAGAGTAGAGTATGAGTAACAGGTCATTTGAATAGAATAGAGTAATTACTCTATTACTCTGAATAATCACTCTGAGTAATAGACACGTGATATTTATATAGAATTTATATTAAGAAAAGCTATATCTAAATAGCAAAGTACTTAATATTAAAACAAGTTGCTATTTTTTCTTTCTTCTTCTTTAAAACACTTACATTTATTTAGAATTATTTAGAATTATTTAATAAGAGGTATTGTTAAGTGACTTATATAAGTACTCCTAAATTCTTCTAGTTTTCGGTCCGAACTCCGATAGTCGGCCCGACGTTACTTAGAGTTACTCGGAATTATTTAGAGTAGAGTGAATTATCAGAATAAAGTAACACTCTATTATTGTATTCTATTCTATTTAGTTATTACACTAAAACTGTGATATGTAGAGGCCTTGTAGGTCATGTAACCTTTCGTCTGATCTAAGAAAGCTTTCATCTGCTATTATAAATCAATCAGGAATTGATTAATTCTAGTGGATGGAAATTACAGAGTTAACGGAGTTACACAATATTAGAGTTTAGAAGCTTCTATAAAGTGAGGCTTCTCCTGCACCTCTAAGGAGGGGCAGAGATTAGTTCTGTACTGAATCTGATACTTGTTTACTCTTATATGAGATTTAATTTAACTTATTGCCTACTATCTACCTCACAAAAACTTTCTAAAAGATAAATTAGTAGTTGTTGTCTATTATTTAACTATATTACCAAGCAAGCCTTTTAATGTTATCTTCTATGTACTCTATAAAAACTTATCTATTTACAAGAGGTTATTAGAATTCGAAGAAATTTTGAATATAAACTAGAATATTAAAAATTCTACTATTTTACTATTAAAGTTCTAAATATCTACTATAAATTACTTTAATAATTTTTCTACTATTATTATATAAATGTAACGAATGCTGCCTCACGGGTCTAATAAAAGTGACTAAGTCTTCGTCGGTTGGGTCGCAGTAGGAAGTAAGGGTCGCCGGGGTGTTTACTCAAAGGTAAACTTATTACTTAAACTTAAGAAGTTAAACAAGATGTATTAGTAACTAAGTAAGATGTGAAGTTGAGCATGAAGCTCCTATCTAATAGCAGACGTGCTAGTCATATATAGAACCTTCCTGCTCGTGGATCTGGGGATCCCCTAGATCCCCTTCTTAGCCTAGCGTGTCCCTACGCTTAAGTACAACCTAAGAAATATCGCGAAGAGGTCAACGACCTTCTTCTTCTTTTAACATAACCACAGATTCTCAGAAGAAGATAAGAGAACACATTCAACTTTCTTGACGAATCGAAAATACTGGCTACAAAACAATGCCTTGTTTAATATACAAAAAGTCTAGGAAGACATACATTATGTCTTCTGCGGCTAACTCCTCTCGTTGCTCTGAGTACACTTGCCTTAGTGTGAAATGTGATGTAGAAATGCCTTTGATAGGTGATTAGGATGCTCTTGAGAGAGTAGAAGAAAAACTAGATGCTGAGGAGTAGCATGCTCGAGACAAGGCAGCGCAGCTGGCCTAAGCTATAGCTGCAGCTGCTGGCCGTCTCGACTGTCTTGTACATTAGCGCAAGTTGCTAAAGAAAAGAGGAGCAAAGATGCTCTGTTGTGGTTTAAAGAGTATAGACAAACTGGAAGAGGCGGAGTCAAGAGAAGCAGCAGAGAGGGCGTCTAGAGACGCCTGTCTGCCTACCCCTCCTACAACTAACGCTTCCTCTGAGTTCCCCTTAGTTGACGAGACTCTTCCTGACTTTAGTGACCCAACTTTCTGGGAAGGCTTAGGTTTTGTTAGTGGAAACTAGATACTAACTAAGGGCAGTTTAGGCCTAACCTAGGTTCCTAAGTGTTTTCTGAATATAGGTAATCTAACTATTTGATTAAATACTTAACCTGTCCTCTGACAATCTTATAGTCAAGAATCTTCTTGACTTTGTATTCTGCGTTAGGGTTGACAGGTTGGATTTCTGTGAGTGGGGCTAGTAGTGCTAATTTTTGTAAGGAATCTACCGCCTTCGTCTGAATGCTAGAATGTTGAAACACCCTACAAGCTCCAGAATATATTACCAAAGAGTACCAGTGAGTGAAGTCGATGCTAAAATTGCTTTTTCCATCGGCTTGAGCCAAAGAAGAGAGGAGAGGAACAAAAGACATCATAAGCGACTTTCCATCTTCCGAATGAGAGAATCTTGACTAAGAAGCAGCTATGTAGATCCAGTCCCTTGCTCTAAACGCCCAATGTACAGCAATGAGCGCTCGTACAAAGTAATTCATCACAATTGATGGAACTGGGTTCCCTCCACTCCCCATGCTCTGCAGAATTGAGAAGCCAGAACCGGATGGCACATTTCCTATCCTACTTTGCATCTTCCCCGCAAAAGAGCCTGTGGCAATGTCAGTGTTTTTTTGATAGGTACTGGGCAAAAGGAACACACCAGAAATAACACCTCCTATACCCCACCCAAGAATCCCCAATACAGGCATCCACAAGAAAGCCGGATAAATCATGAAAAACACCAGGCTGCCTTCTCTCACGGGATGTTCACGGAACAGTTTCCACAGCGCCCTAAAAGCGCGACCATTCTCGAATATCTTGCAAGTTCCCGCTCTAAATCTTTTGAAGTTTTCGATAACAGCCTCTCGCAGTTCGCTCTCCATAAACTCCCTAAATTTCCCCTTTCCATACCCCGCGACTTTGAGTCCCTGCTCTTTGACTTTCGTTGCTAACTGACTTTGCTCCAGTTCTTTGACGCTCACAGTAATTTTGGATTGTTTCTCCAAGGCGATATTTCGAAACTTGTCGGGAATTCCGGATTTCTGCAGATGGTCGAGGTGTTCTTTGCTCGTCTTGACTACACCTTCCAGTGCTTCTTTCGCTTTGATTCCAGTCCCCGTATTCTCAAACTCTCTCATCTTTTGGGAACCTACGGTAGTTGCAGAGGATGCTAGATCGCTCGCTTTCGAGACGAAATTGTGGAAATCCTCTGAGATACCCATTGTTGGAATGAGGTGAGCTGCGAAGCAAGGGTGAAAAGTCGGAGGTTGGGGGAAGCTGGTGCCAGATGGGTCGTGTTACTCTCCTTGACTATGGAAATGATAGACAAAAGCCGTCAATCAAAGAGGATTTGTTGGTCTATGGAGCGATTGATTTTTCTTCGAAATTGTGCGTTGTCCAAGGTTCGAAGTTGGAGATGGCTTAGCTCTCGCTGATTGGACGAAAACCGCTCACAGCCAAGTAAATAAAAGCGGCGTTAGACAGCTATGGTTGTTCCAAAATCAAGTTTAATTGCGAGATGATTATTGTAGGCCATCGGGAAAACCATTCATTGAAGAAAAAGAATCGGAATCTTTCTTGGTTATGTCTTTTACACTTCATCATCCCACATATCACAAAAGAACAAAATTGCAAAGAAAAAATGTATCAAATGCAGGCTTTTGGATAGGCTGTTTGAGTATTTAGAGTGTGAGAGTAAAGGAAGTCATCCCGGGTACAGTCCTTGACGCAATCAGAGATAGAGCGTTTTCTTTCAACTCCCAACTGCCTTCTCCTTCTTATTTTCCTCGGTTTTCTTTCCGACTTTGTCCGCAAAGCTGTGAGCTTTCTCAACTACCCATTTTGTAGCAATGCTAATTCTGATCACACCATTCATAACCCCAGCAGCACGACCGCCCATAGCAGCACTTTGGAAAAATGAAAAAGCAGGGCCAGGTGGTACAAGTTTCATTCCGCTTTGCCATCCTGCTGCGACAGATCCTGTACAACTATCAGTTCACCATGATCGTGAATATCTGGAATAACGTACCAAGAACCGGACCTTTGGAGCCCCATCCAAGGACATGAAGCAAAGGCGACCAAGCCATTGCAGGATTTGCTGTCAAAACAAACCAGACTCCATTCTTGAGTGCCCAACCCGCCGTCTCCATTTCCGTTGGATGTTCCTCAATCCACTTCAACAACCCTCTCGGGACCATTTCTTCCTTGAACTCCGTAACTGCAATATGAAGATCACATCAAGTCTCAGCAAACCATACGAGGATGTTCTCTGGTACTTCAATCCCTTTTAGGTCTCGAACTCGATCCTCGCCAAATTCCTTGACATAAGCAGCAAGTTTCTGAGCCTCGAACCCAAGTTGGCTCTCCTGAAAATTCGACATTGCCCCGTCAACGAGAACAGCGACATTGGAAGTCGCGTCAGAAGCCCAATTACCAACATCAGCTACAACGCGTGACTTTTCAATGTCCTGGAGCGTCTCTTTGCTGGCTTTGACTGCATTATCGAAAACTTCTGTGGTGGCGGTGCCGACGGGACTCTTCCGCAACTCGTCAACCTTTTGTTTCCCGATGTCCACTGCTTGCGCAAAGAAGTTGTCAAGGTTATCCGGGCTTGGTAAAGTGAGGTCGAAGCCTTCCCAAAGCGAGAACGTCGAGCCGGTCGCGCTAGGTCGGAGTGGAAGCTTGTTTGCGCGAGCGGGTAATACGCAGGCAAGAACCCAGAGTAAGGCGAAGACTGCGTTGATCAACATCTCGGCTGTATGTTGTGTGTGGTCTGTAGTTGCTGATGTCTAAAAGTTGGGGTCGTGGTTGTCGGAAATATGTTGACGCGACTGGCTGGAAGCCTCGCTGGTAGTGAACCAATCACGCGCCTTCTCTCTCTTGTGTAATCACCCACCTTCCCTTATCTTCTACGACATCTCACGATAGACATTCTAAGCCACAGTCATAGCTGTGGTTGTACTTATCTTCTACCCTGTTTTTAAACATTATTCTACTATTTTGTCTAATAAAGTACTCCCTCAGTAAATAATTTGCATCATCGATAAATTGTCGAGGAACCAGAGAAAGTATACTATTTACTATATGTCGACTCTAACATTCAAAAATTCGAGTGTTATTCCAAGCAAAGTTTCTGGCACTATTTGTGATTTTCGATTTTCCTAACCGTTCTGACATAACAATTAAGATGATATCTCTCTCTTTTAATACCCGATGGCGAAATGGATGTAAACCAAACACATTTCAAGCATATCTCATCTCCAGCTTTCCTTCCCCCAAAGAAAGAACGACTAAAAAGCAATATCATACATGTGATCAGGGAAATTCTGGTGGAGGATACTAGATAAATTTATCTATTACGGTCACGAAGTGCAACAAAGTTCCAAACTAGGATACAACACGTGAGTACCAGGGTGAGTTTGGAAGATACTTTTCCTAATAATCTTTCAAATTAATACAAAGATAAGAGAGAAACTCCGCGACAGGAATGGTAAATATCTGTCGTTGTTCCAGCCTTTTAAGATACTTCAAAATATTTACCTAGTTCTTTAGAACAATTGACCTTCATTGCTTCAAATCATCTACGTTAAGAGTGTACAAACACCTGTGTCTAATGTTTCTCTATAAATATCAATTTTCGCCTATTTTTTATGTGGTAAGAGACTTGCTTATTGCTCTACATACACCCACTTCCTAATTACTGGAGTAGACCCCGAAACTTTGCTAACATTTCAGACTGTTTAGAGGATAAAGAAATCAGTCTTCTAATTCTTTGAACTCCTCTTGATTAATGCTTCTAATTACTCTTGACCTTTCTGTACAACTAATAAGGAAGGACCTCAAAAGTTTCATATATATAAAAATTAATAACGCAGTCCTATGGACTCTTAAGTAATGCCTTCATTGAAACTAAGCTTATAACTCAACCTCCGAGAAAGAATAGCACCCCGAAAGATAGATATCAAGACCTAGACGCGTAAATTCTATAATTTTCTATAATATCTAGTCATATATCCTAATTAAGCGGGAATTCTACGTTTTGACTTTCAGAAATATTCGAAGTTCATTATTCCAAGAGATCTAGGACAATATCAAAAGTGTTCTATCCATTAAAAATATTTGTACTTGTTTGTCTCAAAAGACTCAGGCCAATGTGCTTATTATTCTATTCTACTGCTCAACCCCTTTCAATCTATAAACGTCCAAAAGTAGCCTCAAAGCTCCAGTGTCTAGCGCTCCAAACTCCAAACTTAAACACCCTCAAACACACTCCACTCATCACTATCCTCGCAGTCAGCCTTCCAATCCTCATCTTCATCATCAAGCAATCCCTCCCCAACATTTCCAACATCGCCAACATCCCTGCTTTCGAATCCATACTTCTTCGTCCCATCTTCAACCCCTGCAACACCCCATATCAAAGGCATCAATGCAGCCCCCTTCCCATACCCCCCTGGTCTCCCTGAATGGCAAGCCGCCGAAATATCAGCACTGCAACTCCCCACAAGCGGCATCTCACCCCTCAACTTCCACCCATACCCAACCCCCAATCTAAAGCCCCTATAAGCACCGAAACATAAACCGCCAGAAAAATCATCAGCGGTGAGTACCCACAAGTCATAATATCATCGTTCTTCGATCTCCTAAGTAAGTACCCAAGTCTATTGTCAGAATTAGGGAGTGTATAAACCTGAATACTAACCATAAAAATCCTCTGCGAAATCAAATAATGAAGGGTCCCAGAGATGAAAAAAAGCGGAAACGCATATCGATAAGGGAGTTGTAGAAAATTGGCTATCAAGGCTCCGCTTCCTAAACTGGGGACGGACCATGATCGCACGAGGGTGCGTGGTTTTATGGAGCCGAGACTGTTTTTTATGATGGTTTGGAGGTCTTTTTCTCCGGGCATTTGTTGGATTCCAAGCCAGAACCAGAATACTGAGAAGACGATGAAAAGATATCTAGAGATGCTAGCAGGCATCTCGAGAGGAATGAGAGAAACGTAAGAGAGTTAGGTTTTCCTGGAAGCACGCTTGTATTTATCAGGATTGTGTAAAAAGGTCCAGAACAACGAAATTCATTCTCCGAGTGCGCTTAGAAGAATGTAGGATTCGGATTTCAATTCTTCTAAAGGCTCTCGGAGAATATAAGTATTATCCTAGAATATTTGAGGCAATAGAGAGGCGGTGTACGCAAAGGAAAACTTGGGACTCTTACATGAAGTGACAACCGAATCACCTTGCTTTACTCACAGACCGGTACCAGCAATGAGCTTTGGGTGTATACACCACAGGGGTTCGAGGAGCATCCCAGCCGGTACCCCATCTCGAGAAAGTAAATTTGGAAGCCAAATTCAAATGTTTCGTAGTGTCGTCCGTTCTCGCAATAAAAGGTGCAATAACATCGCCTAGCGTCAGTAACGGCTCTTCCTTGGTATCAAATGCAACAACAAGCATCACAACAGCCTTGCAGAGATTAAAAGCAAAGACAATCATTAACAAAGGTAGGCTGAGTTGAAGCTTACAATGCTGTGACGGCCTCGAGCTCAAGCAATACCTAATACGTTTCCCTTGGTATCCCCACTCATTAGTCTCGGTCGCACAAGTGAGCTTTCTCCCTATACACCCTTCAGAGAATGTTTTATCATGAGTGAGAGAGCCGCAGATCCATGAGAATAAGTCCGGTACGGACTCGGCTGTTCCGATGGTGGTAATATCAGTTCGATCCAAGGATTCAAATGATTTGTTTGTGGTGGCGTCCTTGGGATCCAAAATGAGAACGACGTCAGAGCGAACAGCTTGGAAGGTTTGAGTATAGGCGGAAATACACTCGGTGTTACTGAGTTGTTGGAGGTTCCCGACCATGGCTTCATCTTGAAGGCGTCGGGCGCTGAGAGTAAGCGCGGCCAATGGCTGGATGAATGTCCCATTAAGAAAATCTTCTGTGGCTAAGAGAACAAAATGTTGATGTGCGATAGTGGAAGAATAGACTAAGCCTTTTGTTTTTTATTTCTTTTTTAAAAGATCTATATAATAGGGCCTCTCACCTCTTATTCCTCCTTTATTCCATGTCTCTGAAGAGAAACCCTATTGGCCAGCTAATATAAGTAAGTACAAGTACTATCTTAAGAGATCTATTAACTATAAGAAGAAAAGGGGGTGTTGGTATGACTTGGTAGTCATAAAGTGTGATGCAATAAGTGGTTGTATTCCTATATCTTTATTGCATGAAGAGTAAAGGTAAATAGGGGTCGGATCCTGAGAGCTTAACTATGTGAGTGGCAAGCCACTCACATGAGCTGAAGCACGTGGATCAACTAGACTGTCGTGCAAGGTGCTATTCACCAGGAATATGTAACGACAGGGGGTAAGAGAATACTTTAGCTAGGAAAAGATATATATAGGAATAGCTTTATTTTAGGTTTATTTATAAATATAATCTAAAATATACAAAGTCTAATAAATTAGTTAATTCCTTATATAATTAGCCAACGCTATAATTGTTAGATAAAACATACGAGTACTCAGCCAAGAAAAAGATTTCAACTATTATCATTTTAGAATTAAATCTTTGCTTTCAAGTTTACAGAATGTTTATGTTGAAATTCATATCATTGTAGTTGCTTCTATTTCCACCTAGTCGGGAAAAAAAACAAAGCTGGTAGGATAATACAGAGTACTTTACGAGCAAGTTGAAACTGGTTTGTCAAATAAACGCAAGACAACGATTCAATAAGACGATGTACAAGTCAAGGCGATTAATTCCGGGAAGGGTAGATTAGATATCTAAGACCAAGCAGTTCATTTCTCATCATATGAAGTATACATGATAGTACGTAAAATAATCACTTATTCCAACATTTGAAAATCAAGAAACCTACATAGTAGACGAAGAAAGACAAGTAAATTCGAGACCTCTTTTAGAGTAAGGTAATCCAATCCTTACTCTTCTCAAAAGTGCGTAAATGTAATACCCCCTTCCTAAAAAAAATATCTCTTGACTCTATTTATACAAATCCACCGAACATAAACCCTTCCAACAAACCACCAAAAATGAACTCTCCCATCCATCCTAAGGCATAAAAGCCCAGTTTCCCAAGCAAACTCCAAAATATAAAGACCTACGACAACAACAAAACAAGTAAAATAGAGGAACCAAAGTACTACCCCTCCACAAACCCCACAGAAGTTCCCAGCCATCCATCACAAATTCCCTCCCTTCCTCTTTCTTAAAGAACTTAGTTTCCAATCCTCTTAAAGAACACCACCTCCCAGAAGTTTGCTACTAAAGAGAACCTAGTATAGGAAAAGAGAGAAATTCCCCAATGATTCAAACTCTATGACACAATCTAAACTACTAATCTTGACAGTTACGATAACTGAACTCCATTATTCTACGTGCTTATGTTATTTACCTAAATTACCCCAGAAACTTTGAACGACAAGAGCTAGGTAGACAAATACAAACCTAAATTATATACCACACTTTTCATTATCTGTTATAACCCCTCTCTTACGTACCACCTCGCCTATAATCAGCGGGTTGGTAAGTCAAGCTTGTTCCTGCTAAGCACATGTGCGCTTCTTTTTGGATGTGCCATCCATTACTTGAATCGAAAATTAAGGAAGTAAATTGTTTGTTCGCGAGGTATGAATCGTAGGAGTGTGAGGTTTTAACGATTCGCCAACGAGAGATTGTAAAATTCTTCAACTCACACTTCGAAATTTACGCAGGGATGAGATTGGGTATGCGTAAGTTAAGAGTAGCGCCATCTTTTACCAGCACTTCATGATTACCCCGTTGCCACTCTTCATAACTTTCGGATTCTAGATTTCCGGAACAATGCATCTAATTCTCCCAGTCGCGCACAGAAGGCTCAGAGTCGATTTGAGTCACATACCAAAAAACCAGGTACGACGATAAATCACCTGGTATATCGAATTTACAGCGAGTGACCAGACAAGATGCGTGGTCTCTTTATATCGTCCTAATAAGTGCTCTTCTCAAAACTCAAAATCACAGCCTCCGAATCACTCACACCAACCCTCACAACCCCACCCTCAACCTTTGCCTTCTCGCCCACTGTCCCATTATATAACCTCACAGGTCTCCCCTCATCCAGCTCCCAATTATAACTCACATCATCCCAAGAAATCCCCGAAATAGCATCCGAACCATTAGCATACAATCTCTGCACATCAACCTCCCCGATATCACCAGGAACTTGAATATCATATTGCACCACCGGTCTAGGGATGGGATTGAGGACTGAGCTCGTCCCATTGACGGTATAGTTGTATTGTCTCATATTGATGATGGCCACTCTTGCGAGCCCTTGGTCTGTGTAGGCGGCGTACACGGCCTCGCGATCGTCGGCGGTTTTGATGTTTGTTATTGTTGTTTTGCCTTTGCTTTGATCGCCGATCATTGCGGCGACGACGATGTGGCCGTAGTAAGGCGGTTTTGTTCCCATGGTTGTGATGTTTGTTTGGATTGGCTGCCAGCTTTGGTAGCGATAGTTGGTTCCCTATAAAATGTTATGCTTCGCTCACCAGATGATGAAAATTTCCAGGCTGAGCATGGGATTGTTTCAAGCTTGTTCGAGGGTTCGGGAAGAAGGGGTATGGAAAGATTAAAATACATACCATATGCATATGAACTCTTTGTATCCCAACAGATGCACAATATAAGTTGAAATCTATACCCCAGAGCGCAGCACCGAAAGCATTTGAGAGACCTGGTTTCCCTTGGTTGTAAAGGGAGTTGGTCTCTCCAAGAATGAATGGCAATCCCGCGTATGAGAGGTTCTGGCCAAGTTCAGCTTGAGCATTAACAGAGCGGACGGTGACAGTATGATTCATAAGAGTTCCTTGGAGAGTGACTCCAGGTTGTGTGGCACCACCGATATAGCTGGTTGCAATCAGCAAAGACCAAAAAGGTAGCGATGAAAACTCACTTGTGAGAAGATATAATTTTGATATCCTTATCAATATCAAGCCCGGATTGCCAAGCTTTAACAGGCTTCAAGTGGTTGGTAAGACCTGCAAATGAAGGGGCGAGATATCCATATGTCGAATTATCAGTCAATTCCGGGCAATATTTGTCGAGCTGGGATTTTATCGCTCGAGTAGCATTTAACCACTGATCAACATATGTAGATTCGTTCCATGTAGAAGGACGAACAGGACCTTGGGCGCTGGTGGAGAATAAATCGGGTTCATTTCCGTATTCCCACCATAGTAACTTTTCCTTTCCAAGGGCTTTGCATGCCAAAGGCACGGTATCAATCAGAGTCTGCCACCCTCCTGTATTGTTTCCACCAAGTCCCATGTTGAATCCGTGGATGTATTTAGTATCTGGCCATGTGTTGTAGGACTCGAAGTAGGAGGGGCCGATGGAGATGGTGGTTGGGTAGTCGGGGGATCTTGAGGGGACGACGATCCCTTCGAGAGCCACTTCGAGATTTGCATTGTAGAGAGCGTAGTCTTGGGTGTTTCCTCCTACTCGTATATGAGGTTTTGTGCCGGTAAAATTGCCCAGATTGTTCAATAGATTGTTGGAGAAGGTATTTGGATGGGAATTGTTTCCTATGGACGTTAGAATAGAACTATTTGGCTATTGGGGGGAACTACCTGCAAAATCCGGAAATGACGAGAATTCAATTGAGTAGCTTACGAATGCCTCCAAGATGGGAGCTGTTTTAATTTCCTTTGGAAGCTTGCTAGATATTACCAGGGCACTAGCATGAGTAGAAACAATCAATTGAATTATGACATTAGCAATTGCCAGGAATCTCGTCTTCCTAGCCATTTTTATAAAAGCACACTTGTACCACGAGGGGTTTGTACGGGAGAGAAGTAGAAAAGAGGAGTTCCACGAGGGTAACAAGGCAGGAACCATGGTATTATATATCAAGAAAGCAAGCCTACCTGTACCTTCCGCAATTACTTTTCAACGGTAATTCTTCCGGTACTTACGGTGGTAGTAGCACATATCGACCTGCTCCCAAGCTTGCATGCGTGTTTCCGAAGCACGACAAACAGGCTATCTGCGTGCATCTCACATTTTGTGTTCTAGGAAACTTCTTCCCCTCATCTACAATGCGGGGATATAGCGGGTGGTGCGGGGAAGGGCGGGGGAGGAACTGCTCCTGTTGTAGAAAGACTCCCTGTTGATCGTAAACAGAAGCATCGTTGAATGGACCAACAGCTAGCAGGACAATGTATAGCAACAGAGGTTCGAAGGGGTAATTGTGAGTTTAGAAGCTCTCGAGATGTTAAGGGGGAGGATGAAAGTCCAATCTCAGGCAACCCCTTTTTCATTTTGTAGTCACGTGACCGGCACAAAATCGGACGGCTTTCGGAATCCAGCTTCGGAGTTGAAGCTATCGCGGAAAGTGGCGATAGCTACCCCACCTCTACTGTATCTTTGTGACATGCAACCTGCTGTCCGCTTTTTCCAATAGTTACAATAGAAGTTTGCTTCTTTTTAAATCAATTGAGATCTTATAAGAACCAGCTTCTTAATGGTGTTCACACGGTGATCTGGTCCTGACTTTACGAGCGTTTGTTTGCTTTCATACGATCGACATCCTCACAATGTCGACCGTCTTCAAAACAGCTTCCGCAGCTGCTGCTTCACGAACTCTCGTACGATCACAATTCCAACGATATAATCTGCCATCAATATGCTCTCGTCCGGCTTCTACACTGTCACACGTTGTGCCGAAACTCAAGGATCCTTCTTTATTGAAGCTCAACGTTGCCTATGTTAATGGAGAGTGGGTAAAGGCAAAGTCCGGAAAGACCTTCGAGGTTTTTGGTATGCTGCTCTATAGTCAATGGAAAACTATTTGCTAACCATCCTATAGACCCAACCTCAGGAAAACTTGTTGGAACTGCCCCCGAATTCGATGCCGAAGACACGAAGATTGCAATTGATGCTGCGGCGGCCGCCTTCCCCTCCTTCAAAGCGAAAACCGGCCGTGAGCGCTCGAAGCTTCTGCGAAAGTGGTACGACTTGATGGTATAACCAATGGAAATGTTGCTGGGCCTGAATGGCAAGCTAATACGGGTACTAGGTCGAAAACTCGGAAGATATTGCGACCCTCATAACATGGGAGAATGGCAAGCCCTTAGCAGATGCCAAAGGAGAAGCAACATACGCAGCCAATTTCTTTGAATGGTTCAGCGAAGAAGCACCGCGGATATACGGGGACACTATTCCAGCATCTATTGCAGGAAACCGAATTGTTACAATTAAAGAGCCAGTTGGAGTTTGTGGGCTGATTACACCGTGAGGGTTACAATCCGAGTTTTGAGTATGGAGCTAACACTAATAGATGGAACTTTCCAGCAGCCATGATAACCCGGAAAGTTGGCCCCGCTCTTGCAGCCGGCTGCACAGTAGTGGCGAAATCTCCTGGAGAGACTCCTTTCACATCACTCGCAA
Organism: Hymenoscyphus fructigenus; assembly: GCA_001414455.1. Classification (NCBI taxonomy): domain Eukaryota; kingdom Fungi; phylum Ascomycota; class Leotiomycetes; order Helotiales; family Helotiaceae; genus Hymenoscyphus; species Hymenoscyphus fructigenus. Next base: position 36,904 of record LKUV01000197.1, on the reverse strand, counting down.
TCGCAGAACTAGCCCACCGAGCTGGAATCCCTAAGGGAGTTGTTAATATTATCAGCGCGCTCAAAAATACCCCAGAAGTCGGAGAGGTACTCACCACATCTCCAATTGTCAAGAAAGTTTCCTTCACAGGCTCAACTGGCGTTGGAAAACTCCTCATGAAACAATCCTCATCCACCCTCAAGAAGTTGTCTTTCGAACTCGGTGGAAACTCGCCATTTATTGTCTTTGACGACGCAGATCTCGACGTTGCCGTTGCTGGAGCTTTAGCAAGCAAATTCCGGTCCTCGGGTCAAACATGTGTATGCGCAAACCGACTCTTCATCCAATCCGGAATCTACGACAAGTTCGCAGAAACCTTTGGTGCAAAGGTCAAGGAATTCAGTGTTGGAGGAGGCTACACGGAGGGCGTCACTCACGGACCTCTCATTCACGATCGAGCCATCAGCAAAGTCGATGCTCACGTTCGTGATGCCGTGAAGAAGGGAGGAAAAGTCATCCAAGGTGGACAAAAGATGCCAGAACTTGGAGAGAATTTCTTCCAGCCTACTGTCATTACTGGTATGACAGCCGATATGGATCTGGCATCTGAGGAAACCTTTGGCCCCGTTGCGGGACTTTTCAAATTTGAGACGGAAGAGGAAGTCATCAAACTCGCCAACTCAGCGGATGTTGGACTTGCGGGATACTTCTTTTCCAAAGACTTACAGCGGGTGACGAGAGTAGCGGAAGCTTTAGAGGTTGGAATGGTTGGTGTGAACACAGGACTTATTAGTGACCCTGCGGCACCATTTGGAGGTGTGAAGGAGTCTGGCTTTGGGAGAGAGGGCAGTAAGTATGGATTGGCAGAATACCAGACGACCAAGACCATTACTTGGGGGGGGAATTGATGGGCGAAAGATGTCACGAAATTTAATGAAGAGCAAGCATAGAAAGACATTGCAAAATGAAGAACCAAAGATTTACAAAGGCCCCCCTCCTAACGATTGTGCACTCCAGCAGAGGGCGTTGTTGTTTGACGTGGCGGCTGTTGCTTTTTTCATTGTACGAAGGGTTCATTCATATTGTGCGAAGTGGTTTAACACATCCAGGAATCCCTCCCGTGATATTCAATTCGTTCTTGGACGATGAATAGCTACGCCTGGTCTCTCTTCTAGGTAGGAGATTCCCCCATTACACTCTGCACATTCTTTGGTATCAGCACTCAAAATATTACCGCATTTATTAATCGAGATTGATGGTCGTTTCTCTTCTGTTGGGCTATAAGAAAAAAGATCAACCTTTTTCTATTTCCTGATCAAATTCCCGGCTAACAAGCACCCACTCCCCAGTACAACAACCAACCCCGCCAATACAGCAGCACCCGTATAACCCGCCTTACTCGCGATCAAGGCCCCCGCAATCGGCGGACCAGATAACAGTCCTAAACCATTGATCGTCACTGCCAACCCGAGACGCGCTCCGAATTGCGACATATCGGGAGTGACGCTTCCTATCGTCGCGGGGGGGAGAGAGATGAAGGCGCCGGAGAAGAATCCGTAGATGAGGGCGAATATTATTAGGCCGGGTAGGTTGAGGACGAAGGGCCAGATGAAGATGAGGATTCCGCCGAGGAGGACTACGAGGATGTGGACGTTTACCGGTCCGAATCTGTTTTTCTTGTTAGCCGTGCGATCGCTTTCTCAACCCCCGTGTGATCACCCCCAAGCGGAGAATGGAGAATGGAGAGTGGAAGAACTTACCTATCAGCTAAAACATTTGGCGCCAACCTCCCAAATACACCACCGGCATTCAGTAAACAGATGAAATAAAAGTTCCGCAATCCATGCAGGCTTATAGACGCGTCTACGATTCTGGATTGCAGGTAGTAGTAGGGGATGTAGCAGCCGAAGAAGGAGAAGCACATTCCGAGGACGAGGAGTGTGTATTTTGGAGAGCGCAGGGCTGAGAATTGAATTAGTGGCTGGAGGGACTTTTGGGGAAGATCACGACGTTGCCGGATGAGGAGGCATGCTAGTGTGAGGGTCGTTGTCTGTTTTTCTGTCTGTCAGCCTTTTCTCTTTTTTCTCCTAGTCTTTGCGCTTTTTCCTCTTTATGAATTTGTGACGGGGTTTTGGGAAAGGAGAGAGGGGAAGGAGGAGAGGAAGAAGGGGAACTAACGGCCATGAACCCCAAAACTCGCAACGCCCAGCGAAACCCGTATTTCTCGAGTAGATACTCGAATACTATCGGATACACTATCCCGCCTAAGCTAGCGCCTGTGGTTACTATTCCGGTTGCTAGGGCGCGGCGTTTGAGGAAGTAGGTTGCGGGGACGCCGACGGAGGTTAGGAATGTGAGGCCCATTCCTAGACCGCCTAGGACTCCTTCTGTTGTTTTGTTAGTAGGGGAGTTTTGCAGACTGGGCGGAAGAGAGGAGGGATTTCTGGGGGTTGAGAGGAAAAAGGGGAGGCGGAAGGGGGTTAGGGTGGGAATGAGGAAGGGAAGTTGAGGGGAGTTACTTACGAGAGAGAAGAATCTGGTAATAGACTAGGTTTTCTTTTTGGGGCGTGGAAGGGTGATGGGAGGAGGAAAGAGAGGTGAGGAATAGGGAGAGGATTATTAGGAGGGAGCCGATTGTTGTTAGGGTTCGCGCGTAGCCTTTGTCTATTGCCCTTCCCCACTAGTGTGTTGTTAGTTGTGATGTCTTTTTTTCTTTTCGGAGAGAGGATGATCAGAGGTAAAGGCAAGAAACCCAAAGAAAGATTTAGAGAAGGGGATCCTCACAATAGCACCAGAAAGGAGAAGCAGACATGATTGCGTTGAGCCTATCCAAGAGATGGCAGATTTTGTTCCCAAAGAAGGAGGTGTGTTGTAGTACGTTTGGAAGATTCCCCAGGCGTTTATGAGGCCCCTTTTTGAATCTTGTTAGTTCTTCATTTGCTGCTATCGTGGTGGGAGAATGGATTCTTGAGATTGTATGGAAGAAGAGAAATTGTTTTCGTGAAATTGGTGGGCAAACGGTTCGTTCTAGAGATGGACTTACCAAGTGCTGGACATGATCAGGAAACCCATTGCTACTTGAGACCAAGCTACGAAACCACCATCTGGGAATGTGACGGGTGGAGGGACAACTGATGCTTGCTGTTCGTCCAGTGGCGACGTTGCACTTCCTTCGATTACTTGTTTTTCTCTTGGTGCTGATGGATCAATTGATTTCGATGAGCCTTTCTCTACATCACCTTTCTCTACATCACCTTTCTCTACATCATCTTGCTTTTCTCCAGCCACAGTGGTCGTGGAATCTGACCCAGTGGTCTTTGCATCCTTTCCTGAAACCATATTTGCTTTTTGGGCGTCGTCAATCTATTTATTTAGCCTTGGGCTCTCGCTACTGCTCATCTCGTTCCTCCGGACACTCACAAACCCAAGCAAACAAATATACAGCACGCTATTGAGGTAACAGAGAATGAAAAACAACAATCAGAAGAAAAAACAGAAACGTGGTGTGGCAAAGATGCCAAGGATCTTTCCAGGGTCCTAAAAAAGAATTTCCAAGTTCCCAGTGGAATTGCCGTTTTACCAACTCCCAGCTCACACCCTCACGCAATATATGGTGGGAGCCGGCAATCTATCTCCATTTTGAACTCCGCTCCACACCTTTCCGGCAAGAATTCGGGTAGTGCTTTGTTTGGAGGGGGTGTTGATCGGAGGAGGGCGACGAATTGGTGATCCTTCAGGGTTAAACGGGAAAGTCGAAGATAAAGTTCCCCCCTTGTTGTGGACCCCGGTTTGATGCAAGACATGGGGTTAGATCTACCTTGCATTGCCTTGTGCATCGGGCCTTCCTCTGCCATTGCTCCTTCCCTTTTGCATGGGGTGATGTTTATGGAGAATGTGGGAATGTGGATAGGGGATACACCTCCGTGGTATAACGTCCGGTTGATGAAGATGTCCTTTGGTGCATGGGGCGATTTCTTCTCTTTTCTGACGTATGAACTTACGATTTGTTTGAAGATGTGGACGAAATCATTTGCTTTCTCATCTCTGACAATGGACTATCTAAGGATTAGGAATCATCAAGACATACTTTGCGCTTAGGTGAGAAATAGGCATGGACTTGATAATTGCAAGTTAGTCTAACGCCTTGTGCTTATTTTCAAGTTTGTGGAATGAGTTCGACGCTGTAAAAATCGTCGTTCTATTCTCTCCTAAATTATACAAGATATTCCTTAAAGTAAACTGAAGGATCTGCCCCAGCAAAACCAACATACAAGTCAGGCCTAATAACCACCGCGGAATGCTCTGCAAAGGCCGAGTTTGTGAATAGCTTCGCGCCTGACTCAGTCTTTATAAGCCATCCATCTTCATGCTTCTCTACGTCCCAAATTCGCAGTTTTCCTTCCAACCAAGAGGGCGTCTCGAATTTCACACAAGGTGACTTGGTGAGAATGAAATCTCCATATTTCAACAACTCATAAAGCCGCAACTTGACAACACCAGCTTTCAAAAACTTAATATCCGGACATGTAGCCCCGGCCACAAAGTCCCCAACAGTACCTTCAATGACTGCTGGGGAGTTCGCAGCGTAGGTGATTCCCATTCCAGTGATATTAGCCGCACTCTTTTCAACAAGCTCCACATACTCTTGCGCGGTTTTCAAGGTACTGCGGACTAGTTTCCCAGCCACGCTCACAACTGTTTGAGCAGTAACCCGCCTTTCGATATCATACGAGCTCAAAACATGTGGTAATTTCGGACCATTTTCTATTTTAGACTTGATGGCGAAGTAAAGACGCCAAGTGAGGGCGAACGCGTCTGCAATTCCAGTATTGAGACCTTGGCCTCCGTTCACGGCGTGAATGTGGCTTGCATCTCCTGCAAGAACTATGCGGGAAAGTGGAGAAAGGAAAGATTCTGCTACTCGTTCTTGTACTGAGACTTTGTTAGATATCTGTGTAACGAAGTGGGGGGATTGTGAGGTACCATTATATGTGGAAAACCATTCTGTCTTGACGAATTCAACGTTGTAAGGTTTCATGTGGCTTCTCACCGACTGTTCGGACTTTTCTTGCGTAACTTCTCCTTCGAGTAAGATGTAGAATCTTGCCATTCCCCTCTCTCTATTGTCTCATTAGCCATCGTGGTCTGAATTTTCACGTCATGGGATTTTGGAAATCTACCTTGGAATCCAAGATACTCTACTCTGTCCATTCTCCTCAAAACTAATGATCTCATCGCAAACCGGGAAATCAGTTTTGATGAAGGTATCCAATACAGCCCAACACATATTGGGTTTGTCGCCTTTAAACTCAATACCCAATGCTTTTCGCACCGGAGATTGACCTCCATCAGCTGCAATGACATATTTCGCTGTCAAAGTCTTATCTTTCATCGTAACTGAAGCACCAGTAGCTGATTCTGAAACAGATGCAACTTCTGTGTCATAAATGACATCAATGTCGAGGTTTTTTACAAGAGCCTTTTCAACATCGGATTGTCCGATCATGAGGAACTCTTTGTAAGCTGAATTTTTGATGTTTACCCACCACCGATTGTTGCGGCTTTGAAAGGCGCCATCTTTGAAGATTGAACTTGCTTTTTGGGCTTTTAGTTTTCCGTGATAGTTTTGAAAAAGAACAACTTACTGTTGCACTGGAGACCAAAAGGTCGAAGATCTTTCAGAACACCCGCTACATCAAGAACTTGTTGGGTGCGTGCATTCAAGGCGTCTGCTCTTCCAACTTCCAATGGACCAGCTCTTTTTTCTGAAGAAAGGTCAGCATTTTAGATCCCCAGTTGAAGGGACCGAAATCGACTTACCAATTACACAAACAGAAAGTCCCAGTTGACGAGCGAGGACAGCATTGAAGAGTCCAGTTGGACCAGCTATACGTGTGTTAGTAAATTCTTCTTCTCGATGAATGTCCTCCGGATATGTTTACCTCCAATAACAATGATATCGAAATCATCTGCCATTTTTGAGACAATAACTTTTCCGTCTTGCTGATTTTTATAGAACACCACGTTGTGATACCGGAATGAACAATAGTGCAAAATAACTTTGCAGTGAAAGTGAAGGCAAGTAGGTTTAGAAGTTTTACACCCGGATAATCATCTCAGATATGCCTCGTGGTCCGAACCTGGGCACACAAACAAACCACATCTTCCACATCCTAGTAAAACCAAGCAACCTTCCTCTTACAAACTCAAAGCAGTTCCCGGCATTCTCCGGGTAATCGACCTACCAAATTACAAATATATCTTTCGATATAAACTCCATGATCAATGTCAGGATCCAAACCCTCCACTATATAAATCTTGCTTGGAAGTTTTAGAAAATTTTCCCGTGACGGGAGCCGAGGTTGGTTTTTACTTCTGGCTCCTACATTTACTGGAAATGGTTAGATCTAGAGTTACCCTACCCGTTCCACCGTCCTTTTGTGCATAATGCGGGGGGATTTAAGGTTCTGATGGTCTGTAGATATGTTTTTAAGACTGGTCTGATTCATAAAGTTAATAGATCTTATGATGCAAGTTTTCCAAAGTCACCTCATACTTACTTGATCTCCAGAATCCCGAATTATTTCCTTGTTGCTAACAAAAAATATATCAGCAAAAAAAGTACCAGTCCTACGGAAACTTTTCCGTAGTGTTACAACTTTCCCCATCTGTGGTTCACTTCCGAGAGTGGTAATAGGGTCTATTTAAGATCGTATCCATAATTATATGGATCTCCCAAACCTTTCTTCTAAACAGGGATCTTACAACCTGCATAATGCGAATACACCCCCTCGGCAATCGAATGTTATTCCGGCTCGAGATCCGGCTATAAGTAATCTATCCGCGGGTAACTCCTTTAAACACCCCCGTCTCGCTATTTTGCCCCCAGCCTGTAGCTCGTAAAATCCCGGAAAGAACGAAACAACTGGAAACCTTTCAAGGGGGATGAACGACGTAATCAGGAATCCTCAAATCCAAAAGGATCATATAATGCAACCCCAACCTGATTGCAGATTACCTCTGAGAAATCGGGGAGAAAGTGAAAAAGGCAAATTGAGTGCACCTACTGAATAGATCTGACTCGAGAGTTAATAGTACATGATAATAATCATACTATCTACTAGTGACTAATACAATTGCTTTCCGCGAAAATCTCTACGAAATTACTTCCACATCAATCATTTGTTAGAAGACTTTCCCATCGACCAGGTTCTGATCTGGATTCATGGAAAGGCAGGTGCCACACCGCATAACCTCGTTGTTTACTCGGCATCCGAACGAGATCCTTGAAATGGGAAGGTGGCTTCCAAATTGCCCCGACTAAATGTGGCAAATATCAAACGTGGACTCGAACGTCGGCAGGTGAGAACGGATGGATCCCCCTTTCGAAGCTCAACCTGGGAATTATGTAGACCTATGAATCAAGATATTTTTGTGAAAATGTGCAAGGGATATGGATATGCGCGACTCGGCGTCGTCGGTGGGAGGGATGTGGAACTAAGTCCTAGTTAGAGTAAGGGAGTTGAGTATATAACCTACTCCTAGCACCGGATAAAATAAACTTTCAACCTTCCAATTTCAATTGCTACCTTACCAAGCTTCTTGCAACTTTGTATATTATCTACAATCATGCCTCCAACTGCCGAGTCTTCAGTTTTGATCCCAAATAACCCGTCAAACTTGTGGAACATTCTAATAGAAAATCGACGACAAATCGAAAACACACAGCAACTTGGCCACCCATCCAATTTATGGAATATACTGTCCGAAGGACCTCTCCTTCCAGCAAACGAAAAGTCAAACAATAAATTAGTCTCAAAACAAAGATCGAATGTTTCGCCACCAAGTGAGAGCGAAGGCTACAGCAGCGACTCAGCATATTCAACAGCAAGTTATGAGAGCTTTTCCACAGCAGCAACAGAACATGGTGATGATGGAACCCCAACTGTCGAAGCTCTCTTGGTTGAAAGGGCAACAACTGAGCTAGAAACTTCTTCAGTGGAAGATGATGAACTAGCCAACAAAATAATCAGCATCTTGCAGTCATATTCCCCACCGACAAGTAAGGGAACCGACCGATCTATCATGACCAGACTTGTCAAGTCACAAGTAGCACGCAAACAACCAATTCATATCGTTCTTCCAGCATTTCCTTTCAAATCGCCAAACAAAGTCGATAAAGTTCTTGGGGTTCTTCCAGACATGGGAGAGGAGCTTGCACTTGCTACCCTTGATGGTCTTTGTGCTCAGATTGATGAGGTCTACCCAGGCACTACCCTGAGTATCGTTTCGGATGGACTGGTATACAATGGTGAGTTTCCCAACACAGTATTACTAGATTCAAACCCCATGCAAGAGCTTCTGGCCGTTGCTCCGCCTACAATAGCCCTACTTTGGACTGCGTAAGCAGTCGAGATAATTTCAACGAATTGTTCGGGAACGTTCAAGTAAATCAGTAACTCCATGTATTGATTCTCCTAAATGTTTTCGTGCAATAGATCCAATTATCTAGGACATTTTGAGGCAATATACGGAGATTTAGACTAACACAAAACTCCAGATCTCCTAGGGGTAACCGAAACAGAAGTATGGAACTACGGCTCCAGCCTCAGAGCACTCGCCGCTGAAAGATTCCCACACATCTCTCTCGCCCGTCTCAGCAAGCTCATATCAGACGATTGCCCAGAGCCCAAGACTTTAGAAGACTACCTCACCAACGCTAGCTGGTACAGATCCGAAATGGTCGCCAAATACCTACCCAAAGACTTCGACGTCAATCACGAATTGAAGCACCAAATCAACTCGCTAATGACATATCGTGGATACATCAAATTCCTCGCCACAGATTTAGCCTATGAACCAACCAGACAGGGAAAAAGTAAAAGCCAAGTGAAAAAAATGAACGAGAAAGTCGCAAAGAAAATGATTGAAAGAGGAGCTGTAAGCAATTTCCAAATTCCACAGAGCTTAAATCCAAACTTTGCGACGCCCAAGAAGCCCTATAATGCAAAGCTTTGAACCGAGATGTAGAAAAAAACAAGAAGGAAAACTGACGTAAAACCCCACAGGCATTCGCACTAGCCCTCCAATCCGCCTTCCCAACCTCCATCCGCATCTCCATCCACGAATCCGAGTCCCTTTACAAACTCCCTATCTCCCTCTTGACTAGTGCTTCCTCCTATACAACGCCCTGGCACTGTTCCCCAGCCTACGAACTCGACGGAATGTGGAAATTCGCTGGCAAATCCACATTCTCCTCCGACCCATCCTACGAACTAATCTACAAAAACGACAGACCCTCATACTACCAAAAGAAGTCCGATTTATACACCTGGGAGGGCGTCGAGATCGATGTCATCCCAACTTATCCCTGTGGTGTGGTGCTTTCCCCAAAGAATAACCAGGAATTAGGAATGGAGGTTATCGATATGCAGAAGATTAGGAAGTTGGCGGAATACAATTCGCCAATTGTGTTGAGGGGGTTTAAGAATACCACTAATCTGCCATTATTCACCGCCAAAGCGCGAGAGATGGGCGATGTGATGCCCTGGAAATTCGGAGAGGTGTTGGTAGTAAAGGATGCAGGTAGTGAAGGCGGAGGATTGAACAATGTTTTGAGCGCAGAACCTATGCCCTTCCATTTCGATGGACTATTCAAAACAACCATCATAAAGGATGAGAATGGCGAGGATAAAGTGGTAGCTCAACCACCTCAGTATGTTTTCCACCCCAAAGTTGGAAGTGACGAGCTAACCAGATTCTAGATTCCAATGGTTCACAGTTGCAACTCCCTCACCCAAAGCCTGCGGCCTAACACTCATCGCTTCCTCCCGCCTCCTCTTCTCCCTCCTCCCAAAACCGTATACCCTCGAAACACTCCAAAATCACACCTGGACCGTCTCAACAACCGCCTTCGACAACACGATAATCCGGCGACTTCCCCTCATAGAGCCCCATCCTACACTATCAGCACCCTGTATCCGGTACCACGAACCCTGGCCCACATCTCGAACAATTTTCGATCCTACAGAAGTCACCATCGACGATGTGAGTGCCGAAGAGAGTAAGAAGATTACGGATATCATTGATAGTCTTCTTTACGATCGGAGGGTCTGCTATTATCATGAGTGGATTGAAGGAGATTTGATTTTGAGTGATAATATTAGTATGATGCATACTAGATCTGGGTTTGTTCCAAACTCACCAAGGGAATTGTGGAGAATCCACATTAACTGATGGACAAGGAGAGTGAGATGCGGAGGGGACCACAGAACCTCTGTATCTGTATATAATGGATAGAATCAAATGAAAGGATTTTTGGAATGGTATCATAAGGCCCTAGTCGTATTGGAAGTGAAAAAAAAGACAAATGAGTATGAACTTGGGGAGCGTCTGGCGGCGTGGTGAACTGAGAAATTGTTGCCCCGCAGTTGGCACTGGGAATTGATACTTGAATCCAGCAAAGCGTGGCTTGAGGAAATAATCACAAATTTTAGAGCCCACTTGGGACAACGGAAAAGTCTTGTATTTAAGGGGATATAAACAACCAGCGGTAAAGGTAACATGACGAAACGTCCTTGGACAAAGCTAGAAGTATGTACAAACACGCAATATTATAATTCCAACTTAACCCTGCGCTCCTCGCTAGTTACAACCGCCACAGTGATGTAGCCCAATACCAAAGACACATATCTCGTCTTCGCAGTCGAATCGGAGAGAATACATTGTTTGTGCTGGCACACCCTGAACAAAATAGACGAATCAGTTTCCACTCTTGACAGAAGTTATGAGGAGATTTAAAACCGTAAACTGACCATGACATTCTCCCATCTCTTTACCATCCTCAACATTTGAACAAAGCTGGCCCAGGTATGATATAACTGCTAAGCGTTTGATAAATATTGATAAGAATTCCAGGATCAGTCGCCTTATACGCCCCAGGGAATGAAACAGTACTTGGCGTGGCCGTACCCTTGCCTCCCTTGACATTTATCTGAGCACACTCCATATACAGTTGAGCACCCCCAGACGAACCGGCACCATGAAGAGCAATGAGTTCAGCGCGAAGTAGATACTGGCCATCTGCAATGCAGGATGGAATGGTGATACTCTGCAAGCCAGCATTGGCAATGAGATCCGTAACGGCCCAAACTTGGGTGGAGGGATTGTAGCCCTGCTCCTGAATTTTGAACCAACCAGATCCTACACCCGAATCTGTCGTTGCATCCGTGACTTTCTTGAGGTAGGCTATTGTTGGACCTTTGTGGGAGGGATCGATAACATCGGAGGCGGTGCTGGTGAGAGTGTGTCGCCATGAAGCTTTGACAGTCTCGCCAGCTGTGACATTGATTATTGCAGACGAGGACATCGTTGGATTTGGTCCTCCATTGCAGGCGACGTATTGACTTGTTACATCTTGGATAGGGCCGTCGTAACTTGGGGTTCTGATGCCGTAGCTGACGGGATAGGTTGTTCCTCCAGCGACAAGCTGCGAGAAGATGGAATGCGCTGATGCCACAGATGCGACTGAAACTAGAAAAAGAACGTCTTGGAACATCATCTTGAAGAAGTGCTTGGGTATGAGGGGGGAGGTTGGAGTGAAGGGATAGAGAATAGACAGAAAAGGGGCACACAATATATATAAAATGTACTCACCCCCACCATCCACAATTTAGACCAAGGGGGCGAAGATATACTCCACCCACTGAGAAAATATCCTGCATCTCGGGACTGTATTCATCTGTGATTCCGCTTTCGGGGCCAATCCCATGGCATAGTCCAACTGGGTAAAGAATGAACAAGGAGACAACTCCCGGCTGCCACGTTTCGCAATAATCAAGAATACCATAGACTTAAGATATGATGAGGTTTATGAATTCAACCGCAATTTATTTCAGGCCATGTGCTCATCGGAGCAATTCAAAATGTATTGCCATGGCGCCGAGATCCGAGAAAGAAATGGGCATTTGAAAGTGGCGACCCAAAGACTGTTGCAGTGAGAAATGCACCACATATGACACCGCAACTGAAAAGAAAATGTACATGGATTTCAGGTATAGACTTGGACAGGTAATTAAAAAGTAGTAGAAACAAAAGAAAAGAACAGGTTTGGGGTATGGAAACGCTCGCCCGAGACACAAGGTCTCTTGAAGGGACTGTCGACAAATGACAGAATAAGATTCTGCGTAGCGTGTATGTGAGGCACTATTTGGCACCACTGGACCGTTCATCCGTGTGCTCTTCCCCAGATTATGCATGCAAGAGGTCTGCGAACGTATCCAACTGGTGTGAAGTCGTGGAGTTCGAGGTTCCGCTCCCAATTGGGCAACCTCGAGTGCTGGGGAAAACCGGCAGAATGGTTAGGATAATCGAGGCCTGCGCTTGCACAGTCCCAAGACTCGCAATGCTGGTAGTCAGATGGCAGGACCAATGCTCGAGTGAGGCAACACAGGCATTGATATCTTTTCCAACCACCCTCGCGATGGACATTAAAAGTAGCAGTAAATACATCAGGTTCGCACCTTCCTGCCCACACCCTCGTTGTCCCAGGGGTTTAGGGTAATTCAAAGCAATTGTTCCAAACACTTGGAACAATTTAAAATATTCTTCTAGGTGCTTGGAACAATGAAGCTCAATTGTCCCAAAATATTGAGTAATTGAAGTTGGAATGTACTGTCACTTTCAATATGTACCGTGAGCCACCCTCCATGTTTATTGATAGCGTGGCACTGACGAATCGGTATTTGGGCCTCGCAACCTGTATACATGCCAACATGGTATGCAATTCCCAGTTTGAACCGATGTTCGAAGGCTTCGCCGGCTTATCGGGCAGGTTTGGAACAAGGGGAGGAGAGGAAGGCGACACTGGAGACCTTGCTTGACAATTGAGATTAGCAAGGTAAACTAGAACAGGAGGGGGTGTTTGCGAGCTGCCCTGATTCCATGCTTCTGCGTCTTTGGAGATACAGAATCTCATGGCAGAAGGTTTCAAGATGATCGGGGTGGTGGTGTTGTTGTTGTTGTTGGGGTGCGGTTGATTCTTGAAAAGGGAGGGGAGCATGCAAGGGCAAACACATGATTACATGATTTGTTAAACAATCGCGTCGCGTCTTCAGCAAACAATTCAAAATAAAAATCCCTTATTGAGACCAAACTCAACACAATGTCACGAAGACCAAAAGGTCAAAAGAACCGAGAGATCACCTTTCAGACAGAGGTAAGGCGAAGAACTTGGGAATTTCTTACCTGTTTTTGCCCTTTCCTTTGAGTGGCTTTCCGCTAATATTATGCCCTTCAAAAGATTGATCCGCCAATACAGTTTAATTCCATCACCTGCGCTTGCACCAAGGATGCCAGCTAGGTGACAACTCCTGCCATTGCGCACTCTACGGTGCTGGTAGCTCCCCAAAATACTCTTGTACCAGCTGCCTCAAACCCCTTTTCGACCTGAGATCTTTCTTTGGGCGTTGGGGTATTTGAGTGAACTCCTGCTTCGGCAGCCACCTCCGCGGTCAATATCGAACTCGTCATTGGTATCAATTGGTGGAGAATATCAAGGCAAAAAAGCGGCGTTAATACGAATATAACACGGTTTCGGAACTCCTCGCCTCTAAGGGTTTTAAGGAAAACTAATGCCTGTCATCATTAGTGATCGCGATTTTCCAAGAGATTCCAGAAGACCATTTGAAACACCACTTCCCAACATTCAAACTACCCTCGAACGCTCGATTGAATCAGTGAACCCGGAAGAAACATTTCCGATACTAGACGATGACGCATTCTACAAATATAAAAAGCTCATAGCTTGGAGGATTGCATGGATTAAGAAGAAGTTAAGTCCTGATATGACGGGGAGGATGATGCGATATCTTTTTAGGACGGCACTGGGCATTGAAGATGGAAAGCAAGAGAAACCAAAGAAAGGAATCGGTGCTAAGAAGGGTAAGAAAACCAAGCAAAGGGCAAACGAGCCCTTCAACATCTACATCAACAGCGATGCCGAAATTCCAACATGTCTCAGAACAAAAGCAAAGAAGCTGAGTGTTAAGGAAAAGGCAAGCGAAGAATTGGAGCTTGTGGAAGACCCTGGTTCCGAGGGCTCAACTGATCTGGATGACTTAGAATCATCTGGAGAAAAGATGATTTATTACAGCTTTTGCCACCGGCGATGGGAGAGTAGCAGAAACTGGAGACATTGTCCTTTCTGCTGCTTTTCCGGGGACCAGAAAAGACAGCATTGTGAAGATTGTGGCGAGTGCCAATCGGAAGAGATATGCGAATATTGTGGGGGCGAGTCAACAGCGTCACGGGATCTTAGCAATCCTGATGATTGATTCCATCTCTTCGTGTATCTTATCCCTTCTTCCGTCTTCTTCCTTTCAGTCAGAATTATTTTTCAATTCTGCCCAGGCAGGCAAAGGTAGGAGCTCGCTATCTTCTTGGTGCGTGTTCTTCAGTGGATAGTATAGAAAGGTAAACAGGGTACGGCTTCGACTGCCTGTACCAATCAAACCATGACAATTGATGCCTATTTCCTTTGAACCTCCATTGTGCTATTGTTTTGACTTTTCTGCTTGTATTAAAATCGCTCGATGTTCTAACTCCAATTACTGAATACGTTAGGACAATTAAGCTTGATTGTTCCAAGCCCTTAGGTTAATAATATAAATTGTTCTAAATGTTTAGGAAATTCATTTTCAACTACCCTAGAAAAGCTGGAATAAAGATTCGAAGACACGTGCGAACAAATGTACGGGGTTACAGCCTTCATTGCCGCTTTTATTATCCACCGCGAGTTCTTATTACGCGATATTCTCCCTGATAACATGTCATTGACCAAAAGGGTCTGGGTGAATTGATATTCTCCGAAAATTCTCGGATAATAACTATCTGATACAATGCCCGCAAAATTAGAAGACTAAACAATATCAATTTCTCTAGCTTATGTCATATTTCATCTAAGTAACGACATATTCCAATTCCGTAACCCTCTACTGATCTCCAGAGAAGTTAAGCAAAAAAGGCCTTCCCCCTATATTGTTCAAGCTCCTTCTGCTCCAAGAACTCCCGCTTTTTCCTAGCGAGCATATCATTGACCGCAACCCTTGAGTCAAGCCACCTAGCGTTAGGCTTGCGTGGTGGTGTATACGAGAGATAATCCTCTCGAACATTAGGATAAAGAAAAAGAAAAGTTGAATTTCCTATGCCGAGTAGGGGGATTCCATGAATCTTGTCAGCGTCGCTGTGATTAATTCCACCAACTCAACTTTATATCATTTGCGATTTGAAACAACTATGCGTCCAGCCATTGCATTCCAAAAGTAAGTATATTCCTCTAGATCAAAAAGTACACACGTTCGTTAAAAAACCAATGTCCAAACAACCCAAAAGAATGTGGTCCCAACGTTGGCCCATTCACTTGAACCTACAGCCATACTCTATTCCTCCTCTTTCGTTTCCTCCCCAGCACCAACTTGAGCCTCTTGCCAAGCGAAGATAGCTGCTTTTGCACCAGCTAAGACCTTGCTTCTCTTATCAACTACAACATATCCTCCATATTCTTCTGTTTCGGTATCCTTGTAGATATGAATGTGGGCCAAAGCCATTATCTTGGTTGCTGTTGGATCAAGCTCGTCTGTGTTTAAAATCGCAACCGTGATGTGCTCGCTTTGATCAATCGTGGATGCATTGGTCTCAGCATTGTGAAAATGACCTCCGTCCCTTTTTCAGTCAGCATTTTCTGTTCTTGAATGAGCAGCTTATGAAATACATACAAGACAACAATTAAGCCAACGGACTCCCTAGCGTTTGCAGCGATTTTTTGGAAGCCTGTTTTCTTTGCTTTTTTGGCTGCATCGCCCTCATAGAGGGTGAGATCTCCCTACTTTCATATTAGTGATATTTTGTGGGGGGAACTGGGAGTAAATTTACGTGGGTACCAGCTTTAACGTCGTTCCACCATGCTTCAATGAGAGCTATCGTGGCGGTGTCATCCACTTCTTCCCCTTCCTTGTCAAGGTATCCTAGTATCAAGAGACCAATATCTTCACCTGATGCACCTGGAAGAGTGTATGATCGATCTTCTGCCATATTAAGTTCTAAGAGAATAATGCGATTGAGTGAGTTTGAATCTGAACTGAAACTTAATTATCACAACAAAGAGAAGACACTGGCACTATATTAATACCGTTTCTTTGAAGTGATACGACGTCAAAGTTGACTACTTGGCTTGATTTTGCAGAAAGCCTTGCCATATCTCACATACTGCAGCCTACAAAACTTCAATCCTTGTTTACAGCTGACGAATAGCTCGGCTAATTCCGTGCTATGAAGCAACTTACAATTTCTTCACCGACCGCTGAAAAGAAAACGCCAATTCGACCGGGAAATAGATCCTACTACCTCTTAAAAACTATGCTTTCAAGTCATTAGACTCGAATGGAACAGCAAGGAAGGGGTTCTTACGCCTACAGCCTGACACATATCCTCTCCCAGTCATTTTCTACTGTCAGAGTGGCTTGGCTTGCAACCATCAACACAAGTGACACAACCTTAAATGATGATTGAGTATGATTTCTTCACCGACCCCACTATCAGTGTGAAAGATCCATGACTACCCTTCCGATCGTCAGAAATGAGGCTGAACTGTCGGGTAAGCGACCGACAATTGGTTGGCTGGCCAGGCCATAATGCGGCCCGACGTAAGCTTCGATGAGAGCTGGAATCAGAAGGTGCTTGCTTCTTTAGGTATATGTGGCTTTTGATGTGATAAGAAACCAGTCACGCAAGTTAATGCATGTGGTTGTTTAAGGTTAATTTGAGGTATTTGCTGACGTTGGAAGTTGGGCAGAGATTTTTTGTCTCACGATGGGCATTAAAAGCGGCAGAAAATATACCACTTGTTTCTCCAACTTTCCAGGGTAATTGAAAGTGGTTCTCCTAAACCTTTAGAACAATTTAGAATATTTACCCAGGTCTTTTAGAATAACCAAGTTCAATTGTTCCAAAATCTTGAAGTGAGAACAAGGAGCTATTTGCTGCCACTTTTAATGTCGGCTGAGAAAAGCTGAGTCAGCACATGATGAGGCGGACATCGTCACTTTGGCCATCCCTAAATCACCAAAGACACTTCAAACTATCTACCAAAATCTCAAAGAACATCTGCGCTCCTCATCCTTACTTTCAAAACGAATCCTTTAGCGGAAGCCCTTTCAAAAATCGCTCACAAACCATCAATCCAAAAATTGGATCTCTCAAGCGAACAATGACAAACTCATCAGAAGACACGAAACCCATCCCAGTATCGGATTATTTCGAATCAGCTTATTCACTCGAAGGTGGATTTTCGTTTGAAAATCTTGACTACTATGCAGATGGCATTCTATTCCCAGTTCATATCGGGGATCTCTTTCCGCCACCTGAGGATGGTGATGAAGCTCATTTGTACCGGTACAAGATTATGCTGAAGATTGGGCACGGTTCATACTCGACTGTTTGGTTAGCATTGGATCTTGAAAATCAGTAAGTATGCAACATCTTCATTCTTGACAAAATCTAATTTGTTCTTCGCAGAACTCACGTGGCACTGAAATTCCTTTCGAGTGGGAGGGAGGAAGAACTTTCTCTATATAACTCTCTTTCTGAAGCAGATACTCATAATGGCCGCGATGCAATGCCATCTCTTTTAGATTCATTTCACGTCGGACGAAAGAACGTGCATGCAGTCCTGGTCTTCGACGTTCTAATTCCATGGAATTTCATCACACCCACCCAAAAGAAAGAACTCAACCTCGAATCAATGGTTTCTCAACTCACCTCCGGTCTCTCTTTCCTACACAACAACAATACAACACACGGCGGTACGTCCACTTCCCTACCTCAAGACATCCATCATCTAACAAAGCCCCGCTAGATTTACACCAAGGAAATCTCGCCTTGAAATTATCACCAGAATTCTTGTTCACCGAGGATGACTTCCTTGGCGAACTCGATGATCCAGAACTCATCCCTATCCTCCCTATACCGTATTCCAAAGAACGAGTCCGTCGACCACCACCCAATTACCAACCACCAAAATATCTCATGAGCAATAATGTCTTTCGAGATTATGTAAAACAAGTACTTAAGAAAATAGGTGCACTTTCAAGTGCACGACTGCAAATTATTGATCTGAGTAATGGTACGTCTCTTCCAGTCACCCCAAAAAAACCCATCCACTGATTAAATTGAATGACCAGGATACCAAGACACACTAGACGAGATCCCCCTCACGAAACGTACCGTCAGAGCCCCGGAATCATTTATAGAAGAACTTACCACCGCAAAATTCCATTCCGGTCGCCCAGCTGATATTTGGGCTCTTGCCGTAACTGTACGTATAGTATCACGTCTCGAATTCTCCAATCATCAAGTTCACATTTGACACCCGACCCTCAAACCCGCATTTCCCTTCACTGCTTGGCGCCCAAAACAGAACCTCACTTTTTTTTCCCCTCAAGTTAACATATACGTCTCATCCCTTCCTATCCCAACACCCCAAAAAGACCCATACCCACAAACTAATTTTCCTAGATCTTCGAACTCCTCTCCACCCCCAAAGAATCCCTCTACCACGCCTCCCGGGACAACAAGACCGCCCTCCAAAACATAATAACCCAACTTGGTTCCCCAAGCAATTTCCTCCCGGAATCCTGGTCTGTCGCTCTCTCAGCAGCGAATATTTCCCTCAAAGCCCCAAACCCGCCAAAAGAAATAAATGGGTTCTCTCTCCTCAGAGGAAATGTGAGAAGGCTGTACATCAAGCTTCTGACAGATATGTTGAAGATCGATCCCAAGGAGAGACCGAGTTGCGAGGAGGTGTGTCTGTGGTTATCGAAGATTAACGAGACAGGGGAGCGAATGCCGAGGCCGAGGAGGGAGTAGATAGATAGTCGGACAAAATAGTGAAGGAATTGAGAATCTTGTCTTGTCTGGGGGAGAATTGGAAGTGGAGTTTAATATCTTCGCAGCAAATCAACAATTGTATCCTTTTCATTAACCATCTAGACCAAAACACCGTGCCTGTTTTTGCTTTATTTTAAGTTCTTGGTTTAGATCCGCAAGAAAGGCTTTGAAATGGAGGGTTAAGAGATAGCTATATCCAATTAAGTAATACCGCATTCCAGGGAGCAACATAAACTGGGATTACAGCGTACGTTTTTGTTGTGCTGGATTCATAACATCACCTGATCTTTCTCATTATTTATTTTCATAATGATCTACTGTTTTATTTACCACTTCATCGACTGTTTTATCTGCTATATTGATCACCTGTATGATCACTGGTATGATCACTTGTTTTGTATCACTTGTTTCATGTCACATGTTCAATGTGCTACCATAGCGTAATACCCTCTTTTGTCAGCACACACTCCTTGTATATAGATCTAGCTAGTCTACCTTTATAGAACAATCAATTCTCCATGACTTACAGTACTGAGGACCTTCCCAACTCAACAGTTTTTAATACGTGTGATTGATTTTTATTTCTAGTGCTATTTGAAGGTGACCTACCAATACCTGGCTAGCTTTCCCCCAGTGCTATTTGTAGGTTACCTACCGATTGTTAGTGCTTTTATACTCCGTGGTATCGGTAGGTTACCTACCAATCGGAAGATTCCAGTGCTATTCGTAGTTCGCCTACAGATTATTGACCCTGAAAACTAGTAGCCACCCCATGTTACATTTGCCATCTACCAAAGATTGATACTTCTTCACTGTGCACTAACTTAAAGCGCTTCTTTTGGTTTTTAAAGAGATGCGGAAACGGAAAAAAACTAGTTGTGAACGATGATTTTCAACTGTGGGTATCATTATCTCATTATACCACCAACGCAAAGCAAAGTAGTAAAACTATATACAGTTCGAGCTCCTCAATCCACCCGTCTTTGAGCAAAATAATAAGGCCAGCAGCCAGCAAAATTCCTGGGTATCTGAAACGAAGTGCAAAGCAAAGGTTGTAGTTGGAGCAAAGTGCGAAATCCCGTTTCCATTCATTACATGTCCGTTTATTCCATGTCCATAACTTGTCAGGTTGTGATCTCAGTAAGAGGTGTTCGATGGTTGATATGGTGCCGCAGGATGGGGTGTGGTTTCATCGGTTTGAGGAAGGCGTGGGTAATTTTGACAGTACATTGCCAAATTCAAGAGAGTCGGGACGAGCTAGCCACCCATTAGAATTTGATTCTTGTTGGGGGTGGCGGTGGAAATGGGAGGTGGGAGAGACGGACCTTGGGGAAGGAATCGACTTGACAACATAAATCCGTACCAACAGCACATTCCTCATCCTTCTTACCTACACCCAGTTAGCACCAGCAAACATTTCAAGACCATCAAATATCGAAGGACCAATTCACAATAAATCCCATTAACACTATTCCCATTCAACTTGAACCCAATAATCGGCGCAATCTCGTGAAGCAAAGGAACATCCCCATTAAAAGCACTCTCACAGCACAATCTCGAGCCCCCATTGACACCCTCGCACTCTGGCGATGGGTTCTTGGTGACCATTTCCGGCATGGGGTAGTCGGCAACGGGAAGTCCTTGGATGAGGTGACCGATGAGTGTGAGTGGTGTGAGGGAAGCCGCGTGGCTGGTAGGGAGAAACGTTGCGAGGAGGATGGGGAGGAGAGACTTGAGAATGAGAGACATTGTGTGAAAGGGATTGAGTAGACAGCTGGGGAAGAGGATAGTTGAAATGCAAGACAGGTTCGGTGGCAAGCGAGGAGGATGTCTTCCGGGAGGGGAGGGAGAAAAAAGCGAATGAGCCGTGAAAACACGAGAGGATGCGGAGAGGTGACGAGATAAAGTTGCGTGAGAATGGAAAGAGGAAGAATAGTTATCAAGGAGAAACCTGTCAGGCACCAAGACCAGTGCGAATTTCAAAGAGGAGGAGCCCCGAGGTCTCACCTTCCTTTCAGTATTGAGGTATGGTATAGAGCGGGGCAGAGAATGTAGTTGAAAAGGGAAAGAGCAACCGTACCAAACACTTTCTGTACACTGAACGGGCCGTTCATAGAAAGTGCCACCAGATCCGTCCCTTGGGTAGAAGTTATTTGCATGTTTGTCAACAAGACAGCTGGGGCCAAATTATAATAAGTTAATAGCCCCGCGCATAGCCGGTTGGAGTTGAACTCTGTTGACTTGGTAGGAAAGTAGAAGCGAGCTTGCTATCTTGAGCTGTCTTGATGGGAATTTCAAAGTTGCAGAGTCCAACCTTACCTATCCATCGTCACATCTCTATTTCTCTTGTGGAATTATGAGGTTGCCGTTGGGTCGCTTTGGGACGGGGAATACCCATTCCATCGGTAAATCCCCATTTTTGATATCAACTCTTCGCTCAACCCAACCTCCCCCTCCTTCACTCCTCATACCAACATCGAATATCAACGAAACGCCCATATGAAGCTATCTTTGCGCCTAGATGACACCTTCATTCCGCGGCTTCCTCCTCCTTGACGCGATTCGAATCTCCTCCTAACCAGTCGGGCCACGGCCTGGCGTAACCTGCCACCAACACCAAGCCCCCATTCAGTCTGTTTGTGTCGCCAGCAGACCAATTTTGACCCAATCTCGATCGCTCGGCCGAGTACCAGAGTACCAGTACTCTATGGCCGTAGCACAATATCATACTTGAAGAAAGACACACTGTTGGGTTCCTGCTTGGAGAGGAGGATGTGCGACGGCGACTGGAACATTGCCCCATCGGCCTCCTGCGACGCCCTTCTTCCCCCGCCCCTTCGAAGCCTCTCCACCCCCTCTTCCACGTTTGACGCACAAAGGGTATCTGCGGTGAGGTTGCGAACGCAAATCCGGATTGTCGGTACTCTGCATCGTCGTTTTAAGAATACGAGCCTCTTGGGTATTGTGCCGCCGCGGCTTTCTTCCAATCGAGATAGCCTTGTTTGCTTCCAGAATGCAGTCAACGCCAGTGATGCCACTCACTTGGTTCACCGGTATGTACCTACGTGCCTCCATATCAGTGCTGAACGTGGTCACGTCTTACTTGGTTTCATCGCGGAGGGCCTGTGGCGTAATGTTGCAGATCACAATTACTAGAGTCGACCCAGAAACATCAGCTCTGCGTATGCCCGTGGCCTCTGTTAATAAGGCGAGAGTGGTTCATAGCAAAAAGTTCTCAGCGTCGGTAGTCGTCGCGGAAGGCAGATGTCGAGAAGTCGGAATCCTGGTATGTCTGTTGTCCAACCTGGGAGTCGTTCTTGCAGAATCGCCGTCATGCGTTGCTCAACGGTGCAGCTGCAGCCGTTCTTGATGCTGGTGAACCCCAGAATGTGGTGAAATCTCTCCGCAAAGTGAGTTTCAGACCCATCGGAAAATATCAACCGTTGAAGGTTGCGTTGCTTCGGAGTATTCCAGTGTTTTAGCATGGTCATTGAGCCAACTGGCAGGTCGCATATATCCCAAGCCACCTGCTATGCAAGACCCAGCTTGAACAGGTTTATAGCGGACCTTTTACCCAAGGAAGAGTGTTGATGTATCTAAATGCACATTCTCATCAGTGCATACGTGATAAGCGGTAAAAGCTTCCTCTCATTGAAGGTTTGTTGACTCGGATCAGAGGCCCCCGTCGGCTACTTGCTTTTCAAGCTTACCGGCTTAAGAATTAAGCCCGTCTTGCTATGGGCTGAAGGACTTCTCTGGCTTCTCGCTCTCTCTGTTTTGGCAGGTACGATCTTGTCCCACGGGCTAGTGCCTAGTTGGGACTGCAAGTTCGGCTAAACGTTCCCTTTCTCACTTATACATCCTCTCACAAAACACCAAACCACTCTATCTATTGGACCTTGATTAGGGTTCTACCCCATGGTCTATTCGCACGAAGATACCAAATAAAAAGACTGTACGCCCCTCGCCATGCTCAAAGTGCCATGAAAGGCCACAACTCTCCTTGACATTCATTCAATCTTTTAGATCTTGCAGCATCTTCCCGAGTTCACCACCCCTCGCTCTATATTGGTCCGCCACTCCCGCGAGACCATATAAATTCCCCAGAACTCTACTGGTTCTCCTTCCTAAGCTTCTTCAAACATACTCGCTTTCAGCACCGCGAAAGGATGCTAATCTCCAACTACACACTCTCGTTACTCCTTCCCATCGCTGTCGTTGTTTCTCTCGCTCATTGGGTTTTCTCTCGACTCTTCTGGCGTCATGCCATCCCCTCGACCATCCCATGGGCAGGCGTTAACAGCGACAGCTCCTTCTCTCGAGCTCGGGCAACCCTCCGAAGTTTGTTGGACACCCGCGGCCTCCTAGTCGAATCATACACCAAGGTTCGTCCCACTCTTTTGGTTTCAAAACAGCAACTAACTGATCACAGTACTCCCAAAATGGCCTGCCCTATGTTCTACCAAATGTCATCTCCGGTCCAGAAGTTGTTTTGCCTCAGCCTATGATGGATTGGTTATTACAACAGCCCGATAGCGTGCTTGATCAGAACGAGGTGAATCGAGATTTTCTTCAAGCCGATTACACTATGCTTCATCCGAAGGTAGTCTTTGACGCAGTCCACGCTGAGGTCATCCGGAAAGTTCTTACGAGACGACTCGGTGAATTTACTGGCGATGTGCTTGAGGAGGTGGATTTTGCCTTCAGAAAGGCGTGGGGAGTTGACACAAATAACTGGAGGACCGTCACTGCTTATGATACCATGTCCGAAGTCATTACAAGAATTTCTAATCGAGTCTTGGTTGGCTTGCCACTATGTAAGCAGAATCATCTCCAACTCCACACAACCACTAACCATATTCAAGGTAGAAACGAAGATTATCTTTACTATTCCTCCAGATTCGCCCGATTTGTGATTCTGGAGTCTGCTGCAATCCACTTGTTCCCACACTGTTTGAGACCGTAAGTTTGGTCATACTAGATTTCAGACCCATGACTGACCATCTCAGAATTGTTGCACCGATTGTAACCATGTTCGACTATCGACGTTACCTCCGCATGGCGAAACATATCAACCCCATTTGGAAGCGCCGAGCTTCTGCTCCAATTCAAGATGATAAGCAAAAGGTAATTATATTTTGCCCCTTCAGGGTTCGCGACCAGCCAGTTAATGTTCATCAGAGCGACTATGTTCAGTGGTCTCTCGATCTCGCAGATGACCAACGTGACCTAGAGGAACGCTCCTGTAATATGATCTCGAGACGTCTTGCGGCTTTGACTTTTGCCGCAATTCAATCCTCAGTCATTACCTCTTGCAACCTCCTCCTGGATCTGGCCAACAGCGACCGCACCCCTGACCTTTTCAAGCTCATTGAACAAGAGGTGGGTATGGAACTCGAGAATGAGAATGGTGCTTGGAATAAGAATTCTCTGTCTCGTATGGTGATTTTGGACAGTACGCTTCGCGAAAGCATGCGACTGGGCGGTTTTGTCAGTCGTGGGGTATTGAAGACGGTCTCTGCAAAGGATGGTATCAAACTTCCTGGTCCTCATGGCGCACATCTACCACTTGGTACTAAGGTGGGCGTTCATGCGTACCCTGTACACTACGATGAAGCTATATACCCTCGGGCAAAGGAGTTTGATCCATTGCGATTTTGCGAGCTCAATACGGCCGAGGAAAGTGCTGAGGGGAAGACTGGAAATAGAGGCACACCTTTGGTCAACACTTCTCCGACTTTCATGGGATTCTCTCACGGTCGACATGCTTGGTAAGTCATTCACCAATATTTGAGATACTCTTTCACTAACCGTTCGACTTTACAGTCCGGGTCGATTCTTTGCCACTCAGCAACTCAAGTTAGTCCTCGCCTACATCGCCCTCAATTACGAAATATTCCCCATCGCCGAGCGCCCGCAGAACAACTGGTTCATCGGAAGTTCTGGTCCGCCCCTCGATGCGACGATCATGATTCGTCGTCGGCCTGGAACAGTGGCATGATTCCTGCACCAAAGACATGGAAAATCACGACTCTCGACACTGTACTTGTTTCCCTCTCGACATTGCGCAAATGATACCCCCGAAAGTATTACATTCTTACTTACCATTCGACCGATTCTTCTGGTTGGATCTGATTTTTTCTCTTTTGTTTTCTTTCGATACAATACGGTGGAGGATTTTCTACATTTTGGTAGTTGAACGATTTCCACATTTTTGGTAGCAAGCCTGGCCTTGCTGGCGGCATTTTTTGTACATTTTGGTAGCTTTGGGTGGTATGGAGGTTACAATATTGATGGAAATGATGGAATGGGTTTGATATTGGGTGTGGGGGGGGGGGGATATTTTTAGATATTGCGTTTTTGTTTGCTTGCTCTCATTTGTTCTTGTTTGTTGGGGTGGATTTTGTAGGGGGGGGGGGGTTGTGTTTTAAATGTGTCGGTCGTAGGTGGTACCCTTTTCTTTCTTTTGTGGAGGGGAGGGTGAAAGATGAAAGATGTAATTATGGAGTGGTGATAATTCGTGGAGTGAGTTTGGTGGTGGTTGGTATTGATATTCTTGTGCTTTTGAGTCTTTTTCACATTGTGCCATATGGTGAGGTGAGGTGGGTTTGCTAATGGTGTGCTAATGATTTGTTGGGGATATGGTATGTATGTCCTGAAGAAGTTGGATGTA
The DNA here is from genome assembly GCA_001414455.1 of Hymenoscyphus fructigenus. Classification (NCBI taxonomy): domain Eukaryota; kingdom Fungi; phylum Ascomycota; class Leotiomycetes; order Helotiales; family Helotiaceae; genus Hymenoscyphus; species Hymenoscyphus fructigenus. The sequence continues at coordinate 11,310 of LKUV01000197.1, read as the reverse complement.
AGTGAAAGCAGATGGTTTATTGTTGGGGTTTGATTTACTGGGGTTATGCGGATTTGGAAGTTAAATATTACATTTACTTGCTTTGGGGGGCGGCGGGTAGATCGAGGGGGCGGGGTAAGTATTAGATATACCTACTTTTTAAACTTGAATAAGTGGAAGGTAAGTATTAGATTTACTTTCGTTGAGTAGACAGACTTGGATAAGTGGAAAAATAAGTATTAGATATACTTACTTGTTGTTTGCCTAGAATAAGTATTAGATATACTAACTTTACGTTTTGAAATTGAGGTAAGTATCAGATTTACTTATCTTCGATTGTTTTCTGTATTGACTTAAGTGGCCAACTACCCAAGTTTCTCACCCACTTTTTCTTTTCTAGATTCCATGCTTCTCCAAAGACACCTTGCCATCTTTTTTCGTTTCTTCTTCTTTGGGGCTTTCTTTCTTCGCTTTGGTAAAATGTCCATAAAGCATTTCAAAAGGCATGGCTACTGCGAGAATTACTCCACACACTAAACGCGAGTAATTAGTCAGTTATACGCCCAAGTACATTGGCGATCAGGTGGTAAATTTGGGGTTGAAAAACGTACCAGCTAGAAGAATGCCAAAGATTGTTAACATCGCCCTCAGAGAAAACTGTAAAAAGTCGAAAAGCTCACTGAACCATAGATTCCTACCGGCCGCATCCCCAAAGAAAAACTCGAACACGCAACACACCACCGACCATAACCACGACAATGGTGTTGGGGAGGAGATTTGCGTTGGCATCGCGGCTAGGATGGGAAATGTTCCGTTGAGTGTGGAAGTCGGAAGTAGAGACGATGTTACGTTCATGAGTGCAGAGTTCGATGTATTCATCATCTCAGAAGGGCCATCGATAGCTATATAGACGGCGAAGGATATGCTGATGGAAATTGTACGCTGGAATATTGTTCCATGGAGGATGGTCCCTAGATTCATTTTTGCTTCAGAGATTGGTGTTGAGGTTTTTTCTTTGAGTTGAAATTAATGGTTTCATCTAGATAAATGACTGCAGGTTCAAATATGTGGGGAAAGAAAGCTAGTGTGAAGCTGTGGGGTTCTTAGTGACGAATTCTTGTGTTAATTTAGCAACCAGTGATCAACTAGTGTCAGTCAATTATCGTAGGCCAGAAAGTTTGCGTCATGTAAAAACACATGATGTTAGACATTTACGAAGAAGCTAGGTAGGTGTTAAATGGAAACTTTTTTCTAAGAAGAAACAACTTCGGTTACACGAGATATCATAACATCAAGAGAACTCTGATACCATTCCAATACGATTTCTTTCTATTCCTTTCGTAAATAATACAATATTCGTGGACATCGCTGTTCGTCAGTGTATGTAGTATGAAGCGTAAACAAGGAAAATTCAAAGTGATCGGACAAGAGGTCTAGAAGGAAGCTCTCTCATGCCGTCTATCACAGTCAATCCACATTTTCCAATATTTCTCGGAATCTTAAGTAACTCAGTAAGCCGGGGAAAGCAACCATATAAAGCATAAGCGATAAAAGCCATTTGATAGGCGTGGGAATCGTGGGTCAGGTTATTGGAAGTGGAAGTATTATCAATACAATCTCGAGGAAAAGAGGGATCTGTCACGTGCTCGTGATGCGCCACAATCTCGTTAGTAGAAGAACTAGAAAGATCTGACTTTTTTATGGAAAGACGTTATACTAGGGTCTTATTTCAATAGTGATTACTGAGAGTAGAAAGCTAGCTCAAAGTAACAAGCTTATATCGAAACGTGACCTGTTTAGTCACTTTGTGTAACCACGTGAAAACAAGCGGGGCGAGAGATCCCGATCGGCACCCTTGGCGTAAGATTTTCACGAAAAAGCCTCGAGAACAACCTGACAAGAAACTAAGAAGCCAAATGTAGGAATTAGGCAGCAAAATTTGAGTCGAGTGAGACAAATCTGTCAACACTGCCCTCCTGCGACGATATAAGTCAGCACGAGCCGGAATCTCGCCCAACATATCAAAAACCCTTTCAACACCAACAATCTCACCATGGCTCCAATAAAATATCAAGTCAAGCTCTCAAATTTCGCCCGCAGCAAGGCTACCATAACCCCATCCAACCCCTCGTTTCCAACCTACACGGCCGACTTCTCCTGGCTATTCAGCAAAAAACCAATTCCTAGCATCCTCCTCCATCAAGTCGCACAGAGCTCCCAAGAATCTTCGTCTGAGCCGTCTGGACCTGATAATTCATCCACAGTAGGAGCAGTAGACCTCGACCTTCTCTCTCTCTCAAAACCCATCTACATATCCTTCCAAGACCCCAAAACGATTCCCTACAGCGTCTCACCACCCTGGATCCCTTTGGAAGTGAACAACAAATGGACGACGAACGGCTTCGTGGTCACCCTTTCCAGAGAAGATGGAGAAGCAGGAGAGGGAAAGAAGTACTGTTGGAAAAGGACAACAGATGTAAATAAAGGGAAGAAACAGAATCCTGTTATGAGAAAGATTGACTGGCTACACCTGAAGCTTTTGGATGAGGAGGGAAATACCGTTGCGACTTTTATTCATGATTGGACTCCGGGATGGAATCGTGGGGAGTTTGTTTTTGAAGAGAGCCAGAAAGGAACGGGGGTGGGGTTTGAGAAGTTGGTTATCCTTAGTGGGCTGGGGGTTGTGGAGTATGTTCGGAAGGTTTCGGGATGGAGTTGGTAAGGCGTGACAAGGAAGTGTGGAAACTTTGAAGCGAAAAGGCAATGCGATTCTTGATATTTTATTTTCTCCCCGTTAGATACCCGAGTAATGCGATGCTTTATAATTAAAAGTACATTTACAACTCATTCCGCGACCACAGCCTCTAATTCCGCCACAGGCGCCTCCACCGATCGTTTCGGCTCATCAGGTTTCCAGAGCTTCAAAATACAATCCCCTTGTGAAACTATAATCTCCCAAGCATATCGTGGTTGGTAAACCAACATTGTATAAATAGATCGGAGTTGATATATCAAAATCCACCATTCAGAGGGTTTCGTCGTCTGAGGACTTGCCTTCAACTCATAACGATAAAAAACATCACCAGTACTTTTCCAAGGCGGACTTTCGTCCTCTCGCATACTTTCCATAACAGAACTTCGTATTTGTTGGTATTGCTTCCCCACTGTTTTTACGATGTTGTTAAGGTTAAATACTATCATATATGTTCCCAGCCCTACTAGAGTCATGGTTATGGCGAGATTGTTGTAGCCAAAAGTATCTGTAGTGCTCCATACGGACTGTGATATAATGTTGAGTTAATGATTCTTTTGAGACTTGAATAAGGGACTTACTGTGCAGAATGCTAGTGGGAGGTAGAAGATGCTGATGTATGCCAAGAGTTTGACATTTTCGCCTAATCGTGTTGAGGCTCTGGATTCCATTACTGCACTCGCTGAAAACAACTATAGGAAGGTTAACTTTCGAATTTCTAGGTAGTCCATCGAGCTAATGCTATAACCATACCAATCTATACGGAAGAACGGTACCGTTTGTGCGAAGTGGTTTGGAAGAACCAAGAAAACAAGCCTCCTCGGAGAAGGGGATCATATTCTACAAATCTCCGGTGGCGTCATTTTACAAGTTTGAAATATTGAAATAGAGAAAACGGGTACATACCCCGTCTCGTAATGCGATTGATTTCTCCCTTTGGTCCTTCAGCAAGTTTCTCAGGCCCTCAAACTCCGATATCAACTCATCAGACTCCCTTAGAAACCCCCGCAAAGCCTTTGCAGAATCCTTTTGTGCGAACCCCTCAATCCTATTGAGCTCCGGAATCAGAACAGTATTACGATATCCCTTCCAAGTTTGAATATTCAGATGGATGAGATTATCCGATTCTTGCAGACAGTTAATCATCCAAAAGTATGTGCGAGATCTGGAAAAGAGGTCATTGTCGAAGATCAACTTGTCGTGGGTTTCTAGATCAAAAATATCCTCTCCTGTACCAAGCATGGCATTTATGTATCCGTAGAGACTTTTCCAGCCCTCAAGAGCGTCTTTCATGGGCCAGAGGATGAACATTGCTATGTTGGTTTGAAGTGCTGCGTGTGGGAAGCCGCGGTAGCTTGAGTGGTATTCAATTGTAGAACGGACTACAGATCTCGGTGGAAGTAAGAGAAGGATTGTCCACATCTCGTAGGCTGTGTCTGGTATTGCATAGATCTACACGTGTTAGCTTAAACAGAAGCGTGGGGTGTGCAATTCATACAGTAAACGCTTGTTGATGTAAGATAGTACCCTCCCGCCGATCTCCACGAAGAAACCCATGCTTCCAGATACTATTTTTGATCAAGTTAAGGTTCAACTCTTCCGCATCACCGACTTTGTACCAAGAAAAGTGGAATGTAAAGCCTCGCCGATTGATGTTATCGTTGAAATATGATGCACGGCCATCAATGTAAGAATCCATCACCGGATGGGGGCCTCTTGGAAAACAAAATGGGCAAAAAGCATCAGACAAAAGTAGTTGATCTTTCTTCATCGCGCTGAGACCCTCAATTATTCTATCAAGTTACCAAAAATTAGCAAGAGCCAAAGCCTTTCCATGGAAAACTTGGTAGAACTGACATGAGTCTTCTCCACGGTGCTAGGTTTATATTTCTAAATCCTCTGTCTTGATGAACTTTTGCCACCCGAAAACTAGGTTTTTGCCAATTGCCCCTCAGTATCGAAAGCCCTGTTTTTCGATTGAATAACTCGTTTCCAAAAGGGTGAGAGACTTCGTCGACATATTCCAGATCTACTCTCACGCCAGCATCGTACTCGTAGCTTGCGATCTGTTAGCCGAGAGCTCCCTAACTGGCTTCTCACTTACATGACAGAATTTCGATAAGCATCAAAGTCCACCACCACAAAAATCCCACCCTTGGATTGGAACTCAGTGCCATACTTTTGTATCCGTTTATGCGTGATAACAGGTGAGTTCTGAAAGTTCACAAGCTGGATACGACCATCCTCCGGAATTCCTGCAATCCCACTAGCTTGCAACCCAGCAAAAATCCTCGGATTCGTTTCATTTAGTAGCTCAAAAGAATCACTAATCTTTGTAATAGTCTGCTCACCGAACTCTCCATTATAGCAAGATCCATAAGGGACAAGAATACAAATTTCACGTTCTCCCCCTTCAACTTGGCAAATTCCCTTACAGCAATTAGGATAGGTTTCCTCCTCGGGCGTGGGGTCATCCAGAAACGTCTGTGGCTTTGAGATAGTGGCTTTTATGGCTTCTGATTCTTGGGTGTGGTGATTGGTTTCTGAGCTAGGCACCGATGAGTGAGTATTTTCCACAGCCTTGTCTAGATTCTCGAGTTTTCCGACACGCCCGGCTAGTTCTTGGAGGAGTTTGACAACGAGTTGTTCGGTTGGAATCTGAGCGAGTGAGCTTTCACTTGGCACTTCTGTTGACAGCCCTTCCGAGGGTGGCATTCTGGTTGCCTGATTTTTGGTTGTCGCTTTCATTGTGAGGCTGGAGAGAATTGCGAGTGGGATATTGTGTTGAAGTGAGGCTGTTCAGCTGCCGGCTAAATTGTGCATCCTTGCACAGGGAGCTTACGATGGTAGTACGAATTCATAAATTGAAAGATGATGAGAAATTCTCCGAAGTACCTATTTCAAATAATCCCAAGGAAGGTTATAGGCTGAGCTCCAATTCAAGAAGAAGCTTCATTTGACCAGGACACCTTTTTGGGGAAAATTTCCGATGGATATTAAGTACACAGTTCGGATACGGTCCTCATTTTTTATCTCTTATTATTCAAAACCTGTAGAGTATTTCCTGGTAATTACCTAAGAGGGTTAAGGCAATTTAGATTACTAATAGTGGTGTTTTGGGACATTCAACTTCCCGACATTCGTACTGGAAGGCAAGAAAGAACAACCAGACATTCTCTACCTCACTATTTTTTTGCCCATGGCAAGGCTAGATATCTACAAAAGAAATGTCACCTTAGCTTTTGAGATTATTCTGTCGGATCCTTACGCTAAGTATTATTTCCAGTTTTAAAATAAGTTCATGTTCACCACAGATTCTAACCTAGCACTTCAGTAAATTATCATTTCTTTAATGACTTCACTCTAGCAGCAGACGATAATATAAATTTTGTTTCTCCATTTGACAATTTATAAAGTCTAGATAGAGGAAGACAGAGAAGAGTGAGGCAATGGGATGGAGGAGATAAGACAAGGAGATGGGATAAATTTGAGTATGATGGGTTTAAAAAATTATATCATAATACGATCATGAGATTGGATAGTCTTTTAAATCAAAGTGATACGCAGCCTCTTTCCCGGGTTTCCCCTTGGGATCAGGGCGGGAATATTGAAATTTGCAAAACGGTACTTACGAAAGTACAGCTGCCTACGGTTGAGTACCAGTTAAGTCTGTGTTAAGAAGCAGTATTGCGTATGGATTCAGGTAGAATAAACAGTTTCTATGATATCATTCTTTATTTGATCCAAATCCTTTTCCTAGAGTTGGAGGCGCTACCCTCGTTTATCGTTCATGTGAACTACGACCGTTGTATAATATTATTTAAAAGTATATAGGGAAACGGAATCAATTGGTTATTAGTCTTAAATACGAGAAACTTGAAAAAACTTTAATTTCTCTCAACTTCATTGGATTAATTGAATTACTCTAGATAATTTTGAATAATCTTATTCAATAAACTTACTACTTCTTAAAATCGGTTATCTTTCTGTTTCTCATTTTTCCCACCCACTTATTATTCAATAAGCTCCCTCTCTAATACTCCATCTAGGACTCTCAACAAGTACGACCGGTGATCTTCCCGACAAAACAGGCGTTCTAGACTCCAGCAAAAACCCCTCAACCTTCGCCCCATCATCCCCATAAGCCCACAGCATCAATCCAACCCAGTTAGTACCCTTGTAATTCAAAATTCCCTCCGGAACCGGGAATCGTGTCTGCGGGCCGATATTAGCTACATATCTGCCGAATTGCCAACCGTTGACATATAAGAGGGCACGATATCCTCTGGCAGCAGTCGAATTCTTAAACACGAAAGAGAGTGGGATATCCCATTTCTCACTCGGGAGATCAAGAGAAAATTTCGCTGTGTAGTAGTGTACTCCCGCCGCCTTGAGACCGGTGTAGGGACTTCCAGGAGTAAGAACTTCACTAGGTGGGTTGGGGGCAGTAAAGCCTTGACGTTCAGCGAAGAAACCACCTTCATTTAGTGGCCCACGGCTTTGGTCCACATAGTCTTCACCACCAAGATTTCCAGTGAGTTTCCATGATATGGGCGTTTTATCGGTGCTGTTTGATCGAATGAGTGCGTAGTTAATGATGCCGCGAGGAGATTTCATGTCGTCAGCGCCGGGGGTGTCTTCTTCAAGACCCATGTTGTCTACGATGACGGTGAGTATGTACGTGTTTCCTGCTGTGAGTAATGGCATGCTGTACGTGGCATTGCTCCATTCGCTTTCCATTTCGCCAGGGAAGGAGCCAATAAGGGTGCTGTTGACAAAGACTGAACATGCAAATGCCCAACCTCCACGAGTCGAGATGTATAGAGAACTCTCTATACCAATTGAAGTGAAAGAACCGCGGTAGATGAGAGCACCGACGTGAAAACCATAGTCGCTTCCGTAGAGAGACACGGGTGTCAAAAGAGGCATTCCAGTTGGGTTTGTGGTATGGATATGATCAGCAACGACCCAGAGACTATCATCGTAATCAGGTTTGATTTCGGGCAACGAATCAATATAGCTCCATTCAAGCCCTGAGAGATCAGGGAGACTTATATCAAGTCCTAGCAAAGCGATATCCGTTTTTGGGTAAGCTTTTTCTTCTTCATTGATGAAAAGCCGGGAAATGTCTGAAGGTGCGCCAATTACTTCAATTGATGTGGAGGCGTTGAAATCAGCAGAGATGAAAAGAGACCGATCTGATATAGATGCGTTTCTGACAAGATATCCCGCTTTGATAATCACCGATTCTGGATTGAGGTTCGAAGTTCCATATGCTGGGCCAATATCCGGAATCCAATAGTAGTACGCTGAGTGTCGGTCTGTTTACATTAGCATTTTGAAAAGAACCTCCGCTAGCTGGAAATTCACCAAGGATATATACTGTGAATGAGCCCATTTGGATAACCTTTCGTGTCGAGTCGGTGATGCATTGAATAACCCAATTCCCCTGCATCAACTTAGTCTCAACTCCATCACCCTCAACAACCACCGGTTCCGATGTTGAATTGAAGGCCATCTCGTGTCTATCTCCAGTATCCCCATATACCAAAAGCACTGCCTTATCGTCGTATAGTTTCCAGGTAAAGATTTCAGCTGTAGAGTAAAGCACATTGATGCCTGCAAAATAGTCGCTCACATGCACCTTTGAATCTCGACCCTTCAGCGCCAAAGAACCACCTAGTTGAGGAACGATAAGCGGCCCAACCGATGTCAAAAACTCAATTGTATAATTCGTTGATGCCTGCGAAGCGTAATCGAGGTGTCTTACAACGTAGAAATTTCCTTGGGTGCCATTTCCAATGAGTGGAGTGATCACGATTTCTTTGGTGGTGCTGTATACAAGATTCGTGTAATTGATGTTCGATGTGGCGGTAAGATATCCCGGAGAAACTTTAAGCATTTGAGCTTGAAGTTTCAACTCGCTATACTTTTCTCTGTCTAAGGCACGTCCATCTTCCTCGATGGCTGAACCGTAGTCGTAAGAAGTATATCCTTCTGGCTGACTGATGCCGCCCCAATTGGTTCCTCCGAAGATATAATAATTTCGTCAGTGTTGCCTTCTATCCATGTTGTTCGTGTCAACGTACCATGTACTATGATAGATTTTGATTAGCTGGTGCTAGAATTTATTCCCTGAATGGTTCTGGAAGACCCAACTTACAAGATTAAGAAAAGTAGTTCCGGCAGAAAACAAATTCTTGTAGAAAACCCGCTGAAACTCATACCCAAGGAGCTCCGAGCATTTTTCAAACCCAGGCCCACCCCAAGCATCAAATGAGCCCGCTTGAAACTTTGGAAATTAGTTTTGGAATTATTCAAGACTCTTCCGTGGGAAAACTAACCTCGACCACCGCATTGGGGGTGCTTGGAGACTGCTTCAGATGTAGTGCACGCCATGTTGTTGGTAAAAAGTTCGCTGGCCATACCGTTGGATTTGACTACAGATTGTTAGATTTTCAGATCACAAGTTGGATAAACACACTGACACAGTCGAATCTCAATGGGTAACCATCGTATCCCTACGAAAATGTCAGCAAATGAACCCCGTTCCTTAGGTCCTTGACAGCTCACGTAAATATCAACCTCTCCTTCCCCAGTGCCTGGGGCAAAGTAACCCAAAGGATTCACATCATTAGATATGAATGGAACCACGATTCCAGCATTCCTGGCCTGATCTTCAACATACTGCATATAGTCTGTTTGGGGAAATGGAGTGATATAGCCAGACCGACTGTATTCATTTTCTGGCTGCCACAATATGATAGGTCCACCTTCGGTGATCTGATATTTTGCGATAATCTCGCCAATTTTAGCCATGTAGCTTGACAGAATGTTAGTTCTATGCAGTCATTTTGTGGATTTGAAGTTTTTACTTGTCCGTGGCTGCCAAATAATCCGGGTCCGAGGTCCGTAACCGTCCAGTAATCCGTTGAAGCCATCCTGGGAACCCACCACCGGTTACCTCAGCATTGATATAAGGTCCTGGTCTCTGGCAAAAATCAGCTTTACAGTTGACGACATGGAAGAATTCGTCAGATATGACATACGGCAAGAAGGTAAATTCCGGCTTCAGACGCAGCTTCAAAGAATGGCACCAGATCAAATACGCCGTCGGCCTTGAACCCTCCCTGCTTATGTTCAAATAAAGCCCACATTGTGTAAAAGCTCACGCAATTAAAGCCCATGGCCTTGATCTTTTGAAAGACATCCAAATAAAGTGAGGCTACTGGTAGCCGGAATGGATGTACTTCTCCACTGAAAAACATAATTCGCTCTCCATGGATGAAGAGGGAGTGTTGATCCCATGTTACGATGTTTTGCAACAATGCTCGTTTTGCTGGATCATTTGGCATTTGAATCGTGAGGCCGGACGGTTGGCGAAAAGAAAGCGCATTGCCCAAAGAGGCAAGGGTCAATAGACTGGAAGGCTTCATGGCGCTTGATGTTCAACGGCCCAAAATCTCAGACTGAAATTCCGAGACGTTGGAGGAGAGAGAAATGTCCTTGCTCGTTGATTTATGTGACATGTTGTTGCTCACTGCCACAAGAGATTGAAAGATGCATTCCATCCCATCTTGGGTTTCTATCCCTGCCATCCGCGTCGTGCGGGGTCGTGTTGATACCGGTACCTACCTTCCCAAGATGAAGGACGCGATAAGATTGCCAAAGATAGCAGAGCCTTGAATTGATCGAAAGATTTCAATTGTCCAATGATATCCTTGATGTAGTTGATGAAAACCAGGTACGGATGATGTTTGGGAAGATGGTTAATGAAATTATCCGCGATTGTAGACTAATCTTTACACCGTGAAATGATCGTGCCATTGATTGGAGCGGTTACATTTACAACTCATTCCGCGACCACGGCCTCTAATTCCGTCACAGGCGATTCCTCCGTTCTTAGAAGAAAGGTTGGAGATGCTTCGTGAATTATTTTACGAAATAGTTAAGGTACCAAGGTAATTAAATACATCATTCAAGAAGAGTCCAAAGAATGAGAAAGCTGGCTCTAATATCTGTAGGAAGGATACTTACCAGTTTTGACTTTGTCTGTCTTGGTTGATGCGGTATCGCATCTTTTGTCAGGCTAATTGCAAAGGTAAAGTTTCAGAAAAGAGGAGCACTATTTCTGTTTGGCCTGTCGTCCGCTTTTTCGATATCGATATTCATGAAAAGGTCAGTGCAAGATAGTAAGTTTGGGTCTGGGTGTGGGTTGGCGTTCGCGTTTGCGTTGGCGTCGACGGGGATGCTGTTAATAAAGACAAGCACGCAAAGACGATGATCGAAAAGATATGACGCATCGTACTCCGTAGTTGCGGTTTTTTGAATATTGAGTGTTTTTTTTAAAAAAAAAAAAAAAAAATGAATTCGGTGAATTGACAGAGTTTAGGGACATTAAATAGTGTGGTGACGGAAGGAGAAAAAGGTGCGTTGGAATGAATGTTAATGCGTCAGCCCGCAGTTCAAGACAATACATGAGCTCTTTCTTATGCTTTGACTTTTTCAACTTTACACCTCCCTCGAAAGCTTTCCAACACCCACTCCGATTACCGGTTGTTTCAAGAATAGGTTGGGGG